>OZ036011.1:9185481-9187981 GCA_964035015.1 Corallium rubrum
TGATGGGTTCTTTTACGAGCATATTAAACTAGGTGAACGTATTTTGCTATTGTATCTTGTTCAACTTTTTAACAGCGTCATTAAAGTGGAGTATATCCCGTCATCTTTTAAGCTGGCAGTTAAGATTCCAATTCCTAAAGGTGGGAAAGCCTTTGCATGTACATTTGACGATCACAGAGGAATTAGTCTGTTAACAACCTTTAACAAAATCATGGAAAGAATAATCCTTTTGAGAATTCAACAGAAACCGCAATGTATTCCACATAGTTTACAGGGAGCTTATCGGAGTGAACGTGATGCTCTTACTACAGCCTTTATTATTGATGAAACTATTAAACATTGCTGTGAGGAAAATGACAAAGTTTATGTATGCTACGTGGACATTACAAAAGCTTTTGATAACCTATGGATAAATGGTTTGCTATTCAAACTGTATCAAAACATGGGTATTAAGGGAAAGTGTCTAAAAATCATTCAACATTGGTACACAGGAATGAAGGAAATGGTGCGTATCGATGACTGTTATTCTAGATGTTACAACCTCCTGCAAGGTACGCGTCAGGGTGGGGTTTATCTCCGTGGTTGTTTACAGTCTTCGTCAATGACTTGATTTCATTTTTACAAGGAACAGCCCAAACTGGGGTGGTATTATATGGAATGTATTATGGCTCACCCATGTATGCAGATGATATCACAATGCTTTCACGCTTGAAAAATGGCTTAGATCGAATGTTGAAACTACTCTATGATTATGGATTGCTGTGGAGAATAGCATTTAATCAAACAAAAACTGTTACCATGGTATTTGGAGAGAAACCGTTGATAGCCAGAGGAACGTAAAGAGAAGAGTTTGGTTACTTGGTGATATTCAACTTCGTGAGAAAGATGTTTGGAAGAATTTAGGTAAAATATGGCATGTGAAAGCCACAGATATGGAACCGATAGAAGATGCGGTGAAGAAAGGTTATGCGGCGGGAGTCGAACTTGCTGGGGTAGGGTGTAGATCTGGTGGCATTAATCCTATTTCTTCAAGGAAACTATGGAAAAGAGTTGTTTTACCTAAAATGTTGTATGGAAGTGAACTGTGGCAGCTTAGCAAACAAAAATGTTTAATGTTAGAGAAATGTCAGAACATATTTGTTCGCGTGATTGAAGGTCTATTGCCAGGAACGTCTGGTTCTGCGGCGAGGGGTCTTTTGGGTCTATGGAGCATCGAGGGAGAGATAGAGAAAAAGAAGTTATCCTTTTTTGGGCGACTTCTTAATTCATCACACTTTCTTGCGCAAAGAAAGCTGCTAATAATAATAATAAGGATTCTACGATGGAAATACAGGTATAAAGTATCAACTGGTTTTGTACCTGACGTCATGAATATTGTTTCAAAACATGATCTGTGGACTTATATTGAAATATTTTTGGAACATGGTACTTTTCCGTCTAATACGCAATGGAAGAGAGTAGTGTTTGAAGCGATCAAAGCAACTGAGGAAAGTTTTTGGAGAGATAGACTTGCATCGAAAGGAATGGAACGATATCTACGTATCCACATCTCATGTTGGTACTATCTTCTCCAACGACATCCAACTACAAATAGGTGTGTAATGACAGTCGTAAGATTACTGTGTAACTCATTTATGGTAAATGAAAAACGAATAAATGCAACTTCGGTAGTTCATGAATGTCATGGTTGTGGGAATACGTTTGGGGATCCTGTGGCACATATTGTTTTAACCTGTTGTTGGAGCCAAGAACCTAGAGAAAACTTTTGGGAATGGTTAATGGATAACATGCCAATGGAGTTTTATTCCTGTCTAGTTCAGATGGACGATGACGAGTTGCTTGATGTCCTTCTTGGACGAACTATAACATTAAGTCCTGAATTTCTGGACGACTTTTTGGTACATTCTGCGTACTATATACATCGCTGTGTTACAGTATCAAAATTGATAACTATTGAGTAATTATGTAATATAGAGCCATATTGCAATTGCACTTTATAATTTTTTTTAATTTTTTTTATAATCTTAGTATAGTTAATTTCAAATTTCCTTTGTAAATTTTATAATTTATCTCTTCCGCATGGGAGGCAAATAAAGAATTTCACTCTATTCCACCCCTATTATTTGTGCCACGCACAATTTATCCTACATGTAATTCTAAAAAACTCGACTACCTGAACAACACGAATACAATAGAATCGAATACGTTAGAGCAATTATGTAACCTAACTTCAAAACAATGCATGACCCTAAATCAAGCATCATATAACGTTCTTGTTCTCTTCCAGAGGGCAAGTGTACAACAACGGCTTTTGGGATAAACTTGTATTTAGAAAAGTTCAGGTATGTGTTCAGAATGACTTGCATGGCATCTTTAGTGAATTATTGTGCAAAACAGTCCAAGGAAATTAAGTCTGAAGGTCCGGAAGTGTCTCAAGTCCAGTAAAATGTTGTTAAAATTAGGTTTTTCTATCGCTCAGCGAGAACTGCTTAATTTTTTT
>OZ036011.1:9190481-9200481 GCA_964035015.1 Corallium rubrum
CTGTCTCTGTCCCTGTCCCTGTCCCTGTCCCTGTCCTTGTCCTTGCCTTTTCTCATCTTCGTCTTCGTTTTCGTTTTCGTTTTTGTTTTTGTTTTTGTTTTTGTTTTTGTTTTTGTTTTTGTTTTTGTTTTCGTTTTCGTTTTCGTTTTCGTTTTTGTTTTTGTTTTTGTTTTTGTTTTTGTTTTTGTTTTTGTTTTTGTTTTTGTTTTTGTTTTTGTTTTTGTTGTCCTCGTTTTCTTTTGTTGCTACTTATAAGAAATGGAGAACATATTCTATTATTATTTACACATTTATTTCTGTATCTCGATCTCAAGCTATGCGCGAAGGGTCCATGTATTTTCAAAGGTTATCTGAAAGCTCCAGATAAGACAGCCGAGGTATTAGAAGATGGATGGCTTCACACCGGTGATATTGGCGAGTGGACCAAGGTAATCCTTGCTGTTAGGAAACTACTTTATATCAGATCAACGTAAATCAAGCTAGCCAACTTTGGGGATTACCATAAGTTGACAATTTTAACTTAGTTTAGGGTTAGGATTATGCATAGTCATGGTTTGGTTATGATTATGATTATGGTTATTGAATTTTGTGGTTGTAGTTATTGTTCAATGGTCATGGTCATGGTCATGGTCATGGTAGCCTGTGGGCAGGCTCCCCCAAATGGTCATGGTCATGGTCACAGTCACAGTCACGGTCACGGTCACGGCCGCAGTCACAGCTGCAGTCATAGCCACAGTCACAGCTGCAGTCGCAGCCACAGTCACAGCCACAGTTGCAGCCGCAGCCGCAGTCACAGCCGCAGTCGCAGCCGCAGCCGCAGCCACAGTCGCAGCCGCAGTCACAGTCGCAGTCGCAGTCGCAGTCACAGCCGCAGTCGCAGTCACAGCCACAGTTGCAGCCGCAGTCACAGTCACAGCCACAGTCACAGCCACAGTCACAGCCGCAGTCGCAGTCGCAGCCGCAGCCGCAGTCGCAGTCGCAGTCGCAGTCGCAGCCGCAGTCGCAGCCGCAGCCGCAGTCACAGCCGCAGTCGCAGCCACAGTCGCAGTCGCAGTCGCAGTCACAGTCACAGCCACAGTCGCAGTCGCAGCTGCAGCCGCAGCTGCAGTCGCAGTCACAGTCACAGCCACAGCCGCAGTCGCAGCCACAGTCACAGTCACAGTCACAGCCACAGCCACAGTCACAGCCGCAGCGGCAGTCGCAGCCGCAGCCACAGTCACAGTCACAGTCACAGCCACAGTCACAGTTGCAGCCTCAGTCACAGCCGCAGTCACAGCCGCAGTCACAGCCGCAGTCGCAGTCGCAGTCGCAGCCACAGTCACAGTCACAGCTACAGCCGCAGTCACAGTCACAGTTGCAGCCGCAGTCACGGTCACGGTCACGGTCACAGTCACAGTCACAGTCGCAGTCGCAGTCGCAGTCACAGCCGCAGCCACAGTCACAGTCACAGCCACAGCCACAGCCACAGCCACAGTCACAGCCACAGCCACAGTCACAGTTGCAGTTGCAGTTGCAGTTCCAGCCACAGCCACAGTCACAGTTGCAGCCACAGTCACAGTCACAGTTGCAGCCGCAGCCGCAGCCACAGTCATATAGTCATATAGTCATATAGTCATATAGTCATATAGTCATATAGTCATATAGTCATATAGTCATATAGTCATATAGTCATATAGTCATATAGTCATATAGTCATATAGTCATATAGTCATATAGTCATATAGTCATAGTCATGACCATAACCCATGACTATGACTATGACCATGATTAAATTACCATGACTATAACCAGGACTATGACCCTCATCATCATCACCATAATCACAATCATCATCATCATGATCATCACCATCTTCGTAATGACTATGTCCAATCGTCAATGACTATGACTATGACCATGACCATGACCATGGCATTATGCCCAATGCCCATCACCATGACCATGACCATGTCGACGATTACCATGACCATGACTATGACTATAACTGTGACTGTGGCTGTGGCTGTGGTGGTGACGGTGACCTGCGACTGCGACGGTGACGGTGACGGTGACTGCGACTGCGACTGCGACTGCGACGGTGACTGCGACTGCGACTGCGACTGCGACTGCGACTGTGACTGTGACCATGACCATGACAATAACAATAACCATATATATTTTGTAGAATTCTTCTGTAAAATCCGTCGTCTTTTTAATCAGGTTTGATCGCAGCTTCAACAGTGAAATGTATTTTATCACTTTGTTTTTAGGAAGGAACATTGAAAATAATTGGTAGGAAAAAGTGTATTTTTAAGTTATCCCAGGTGAGTTTCTATGCAGAAGAGGTATCGTCAGAACTACATATAGTATGTTTTTAAATAGAATTATAACTTAATGAATACAACAGACGTTTGTTCCCAGATTTCTGAGCCCCAGACAATACCGCTGCCAAACGTTTGCGCATGCGTGAATTCGCTGAGTAAACATTGCAAGAGAAGTGGGAACTAGTCGTGGCGACAACAATCGGACAGTGAAGACTAAGTGAGACTCGACCATTCATATGTGTTTTGAAAAAAGGGTAAAGAAAATTACGAAGGGGTAAATTCAGAATATGTTACAATATTGACAAAGAAGCCATGCACAAATTACCTACCTTATCTTTTTAGTAGTATGCTTATAATTTTAACTTTTGTGTCGGACTCGTGGACAAGTCCAAATATTTCCGTGTTTTCCCGCTCTTTTTCTGAGGACGAGCCTGGGAAGAGCTCGCACGTCGCGCATGCGCAAAACGTTTGGCAGCGGTGTTGCCCCAGACAGGGTTCGAACCTCCAACGTTCTAATGTATAGCAAACGCTACCACTTACGAGCACATATGACTATAAATTTGCAACCTTAGCTCTCTATCTGAGCCTCGGATTCGAACCCTGTCTGGGGCTCAGAATTCTTTTCTGAGTAATTGAGCTTGACGAACGTCCAACAAACGTCTGTTATATTACACCAAGCGCGCAAACGTACCACATGCACATTTCTATAAAAAAGAAATTTCTACAAAATTTCGCCTGTCGAATCACTAGTGGAGCTAAAAGGTTCGATCATATTGCTCCTTTTCTAAAGGAATTACAGTTCCAGTCAAAACCCAACTTTATTATCGCCAGGCAGTGATGACATTTAAATGTATGACCGAATGTGCCCCTAACTATCTTGTCTCACAATTTATTAAGAGGGGAGACGTCACTAAACGTAATACAAGGAGTTCTCAGCAACTCAATATTCCACTCTTCCGAACAGCTTCGGGTCAAAGAACTTTTTTATGATAGATCAGTGACGTTATGGAACGATTTAAAAAATAACCTCAAGATATGTATAGTTCAGTTGATGTATTTAAACGTCTATTAAGGCGTGATTTGTTTATGAGATTTTTAAATAACTAGGAGTTAATATATTCATATGCTCCTATGTATATATTAGTTCGTATAATTTTTACTTAATTTTAATCAAATTACTATTCTAATATTGTAATTCATGTTTCTGAAAAGCCCCTTTTGGGTAGCAACATTAAATATTCAATTCAATTCAATTCAATTCAATTCAATTCAGTTCAATTCAATTCAATTCAATTCAATTCAATTCAATTCAATTCAATTCAATTCAATTCAATTCAATTCAATTCAATTCAATTCAATGCATTTCATCGGTATATACGTACAACTTATCATATTAATGATACAGTAAAGTAACCTTATTTATTTAGGGTAACACGACAGTATTTAGATACTGATAACTCAATGGCCCTCACCCCTTGTTGGAACTGACTTTGTGAATAGACACTTCCCGAATTTGCTTCAATGCCTATATGGAATAATGGCACGAACTAGAGCTGTTGGCAATGAAATCGTGTAATGCATTCACTATTATCCTTCATATTCAACCTCGATTTCAAGCCATTGTTCGCGCCCATTGAAGCAAATTCGGGAAGTGTCTATTAACTGGGGAAACAATGGTGTTAATTTTGGGGAGGGAGGAAAACCTGAGAACGCAGTAGAAAACCCTTGAGGCACAGGACAATCTCGTACCCAGAGCCTGCGATCCTTTTGGTAATGACCAAAAGGATCGCAGGCTCTGGATACGAGATTGGGCACAGGACAGAATAGCCTGTGTTCCAGTCCACTATGCTACGCGGTCTACGCTGTTTAGCTGTAGACCACTAGACAGCATAGACCGCGTAGCGTAGTGGACTGGAACACAGGCTAAGGACAGAATCAACAACTCTACTCACATGAAGCTGAGTTGGTCACCCATCCGAATACTAACCCCATTCGACCTGACTTAACTAAAGCGGTGATCAGGCAGCGAGCCAACAGCTTGTGCCACACATGTTCTTAAAAAAGGGTCTCGTATGATGATTAGCGAGCTAAAAGGGTACGAGAGACCTGAAATAAAAAGTTATCTACATATCTCTTTAATTCTTTCATCTCTTTAATTCTTTTAACACTAACTGGCTCCATTTGCTCTCGCAATTCTATTTTTAAGGGTGAATACATTGCCCCAGATAAAGTTGAAAACATCTACAACAAAAGTCCCTTTGTGGCCCAATCCTTCGTACATGGATATAGCATTAAAGTACGTCTATTTTGTCCCCAGGCAGGCAGGCAGACAGACAGACAGACAAACAAACAAACAAACAAACAAACAAACAAACAAACAAACAAACAAACAAACAAACAAACAAACAAACAAACAAACAAACAAACAAACAAACAAACAAACAAACAAACAAACAAACAAACAAACAAACAAACAAACAAACAAACAAACAAACAAACAAACAAACAAACAAACAGACAGACAGACAGACAGACAGACAGACAGACAGACAGACAGGACAGGACAGGACAGGACAGGACAGGACAGACAGACAGACAGACAGACAGACAGACAGACGGACGGACGGACGGACGGAAGGACGGACGGACGGACGGACGGACGGACGGACGGACGGACGGACGGACGGACGGCAGGCAGGCAGGCAGGCAGGCAGGCAGGCAGGCAGACAGACACACACACACACACACACACACACAACACACAACCAACAAACAAACAAACAAACAAACAAACAAACAAACAAACAAACAAACAAACAAACAAACAAACAAACAAACAAACAAACAAACAAACAAACAAACAAACAAACAAACAAACAAACAAACAAACAAACAAACAAACAAACAAACAAACAAACAAACAAACAAACAAACAAACAAACAAACAAACAAACAAACAAACAAACAAACAAACAAACAAACAAACAAACAAACAAACAAACAAACAAACAAACAAACAAACAAACAAACAAACAAACAAACAAACAAACAAACAAACAAACAAACAAACAAACAAACAAACAAACAAACAAACAAACAAACAAACAAACAAACAAACAAACAAACAAACAAACAAACAAACAAACAAACAAACAAACAAACAAACAAACAAACAAACAAACAAACAAACAAACAAACAAACAAACAAACAAACAAACAAACAAACAAACAAACAAACAAACAAACAAACAAACAAACAAACAAACAAACAAACAAACAAACAAACAAACAAACAAACAAACAAACAAACAAACAAACAAACAAACAAACAAACAAACAAACAAACAAACAAACAAACAAACAAACAAACAAACAAACAAACAAACAAACAAACAAACAAACAAACAAACAAACAAACAAGTATATAAACAAACAAACAAACAAATATATAAACAAACTAACAAAAAAACCCAACTAAAAAACCAACTAAAAAAACGAACAAATTACAAAAAGATCGTTTTTTTTGCTACCAGTCTTGTGTAGTTGCCATTGTTATACCTGACGAAGAAATTTTGATGAAATGGGCCAAAGAAAATGACGTGAAGGGAACATTCAACGAATTATGTCAGATGCAGGTATATATATTCTTATATATCTCTGCAGCCACTTTAAGTACTGCAAAGGGAAGTACTTAATTTCAATGTTTATGGTGATATTGTCTGTCCTCTGATGTTTTGATGTAACTATTATTCTAGGAGGTTGAGGAAATGATTTTCAAAGATATCATCGCAAAAGGAAAAGAAGCTAATTTGGCATCGTTTGAACAGGTGTGATTAAAGCTTAGCCTTTGTTCTATGTTTTTGTTTACGTTGATCTAAATCCTGCACGTTACTGATGAACACATTGTCAGACAGGGATTATTTTAAGGAATTTTTATCACTGCACAAAGAGCTGAAAAAGGCATAAAATCTAATTTCAGTAGCACGTTAAACAGCGATGGAGCACTGAGTAGCTCGGTAGCTCGTCAGTAATCAACTAGTCATACTGTCATAGTATACATAAGCGGCCCTCCTTTTCCCAATTTTTAATGATTTAATCCCTTTCGCACAGCATACATTCGCATTTTCAAAATAACAATGGTCAAACAGTAGCACACGGGCACAGACGCATCGATCTGAGAGAAGCCTCAAGCATGCATGTTATGTGGGGTTGGCTGGCTAAATAGTAAGAACACTAGCGTTTTGTTTATTAGGGCGATAGGGCCTGCTATAGTAGCTATACTTGTGTATCTTGAAAGTTGAAATTAAGGGCATAAGGCTGTTAGTGTACGGTACGCTTAACGTTATCAGAAGATAGTGGACCAGGGTCCTTATCGTCTTATTTGTGTATTTGCTAATTTAAATATTAGTATTAAATAGTATATGTTGGAATGTAGTATGTACTGTGCCTTTGAACATAATTTCTGATGCAATCCTTTCACGAATAACACCCATTCTTAAATATTGAAGAAAAATTTATCACTGCACAAAATTGCGCTATATCACTGCACAAATCTCATTTATCACTGCACAAATTGATTATCACTGCACGTTAAAATAATCCCTGTTGTCAGATTTTCGGGCTGCACGAGAAAGTATTTCAAGGACAAAGGACTGAGGGCTAATCGTCCTTACTTGCAGCCAGCGGCTAAATTGCGAAGGACGCTGATCAACGTGGCCGTGTGGAGGCATATCAAAGGCGCTCCAGGCAGCCGCCATACGACACAGTTCAGACCACGGATCACGACTAAGATGTTAGGTGTTGATTTTATGGAGGGAGGAAAACTGGAGAACCCAGGGGAAAACCCTCGAAGCACAGGAGAGATCAGCTATATACAACTCTACTCACACGATAGATAGATAGATAGATAGATAGATAAAACTTTATTTCAGTACGCTAGCCACTTCAACAGTTCGCTGATTTTCAAGTTGGGCGTACATTAAAAATATCTAAATATGTATATATATATATATATATATATATATATATATATATATACACATACACACACACACATATATATATACACAAATAAAAGGAAATAACACATTAGTTACACATTACAATTAGATTATTAGAAAAATATATTTACAAGCTAACTAAAAATTAAACTTAATTAAGTATGATTATAATAAAAATTAAGAAAAAGTGTGAGCACAAATTTTCCTTTTAAAGATAGGAAAAGACCGGCAATCTCTTAATACGGACGGTAAAGAATTCCACACTTTTGCCCCACTATAACTAAAGCTCTTCTTCAAACTTTCTGTTTTGGGAAATGGTAACTGAAGTGAAGTCTGGGAACCCCTGAGATCATAATCCATAATCTCTTTTGTATATGTAAATATGTCCGCAAGACAACTTGGTGTCATATCATGCAGAACCTTGTACATTTGTTTTGCCTTGGCTTTCATTCGTTGAACTTTGAGAGTTTCCCAACCTAAAGCATTTAAGGCCTCCAGATGATTAACATCATTTGGCATATTCATAATGAGTCTTGCAGCCCTGTTTTGCAATTTTTGTAATCTTTTGGCCTGACATAGGCCGAGGGAATCCCATACTTCACTGCAGTAATTAAAATGAGGCTGGACTAGAGCATTAAAGACAGAAATTAGTGTATTTCTATCAGCAAACTGTTTTATCCGTCTAATTGCTCCAATTCCTGAAGTTATTTTCTTCGCGATATGGTCAACATGTTTATCCCAAATTAAATATTGGTCAACTTTGACCCCCAGTACCTTAACTTCAGTAACCTGCTTTACTGATTCATTATCGATACTGATACTAGGCTGTTTATCGATATTCTTAAGATTATATCTTGAGCCGATCAGAAGAAATTCAGTTTTAACTACATTGAGGTTCACATTTAACTACATTGAGGTTACACGAGTTCACATGAGGTCATTCCCAGGCGGTCACCCATCCAAGTACTAACCCCGTCTAACCGGGCTTAACTTTTTGGTGAGAGGCAGCACGCTAACAGCACCTCCCTCCCGTGCTCCCCTGAGATTTGCCTGAGGTTTTCGTACAGACCGAGCGACAAACGAGCGAGCTTTGTGCGAAAAAATCGAAGGCGACTACTTTCCCGTGTAAACCGAGCACGAGGTTAGTATAAGCCATTTATTATTTGGCGTTTGGTTCGTCTTCCTATTTGTTTTGAACTCATTGTTCCATCTTCCGATGTTGCCGTTTACCTTACCTTTACTTTAGGCTTGTTCGATTCTTTTCATGTTTATACACCTGTTAAGCATTCATTTTCCGCGCTTTTAAATTTGTAGTTTTTATGAAAAGAAACACTAATGTTCCAGAACGTATTATTGTTCAAAATTTGTCAACGAAAATGTCTAAATTCTTTTTTATTTTCATTTAAATCAACTCAGAAATTTTCCCGACAAAACTTGTAATGCCTTCTCACAGTGCATGGAGAGCAGTACCGTTTTTCGGACTTCTCATCAACCAATCAACGTGCGCCATTTGGCGTAATGACCTCAAAACAAGTTCAGCTATATAATAATAAGGACTTATTAACCGAGTGCGAGGTCTGTACGGGAAAGTATTTGCCTGAGGTTTTCGTACAGACCGAGCGACGAAGGAGCGAGGTTTGTGCAATAAAACCGAGGGCAAATACTTTCCAGTACAGACCGAGCAAACGAGGTTAATAAGGAATTTATTATATGGCTATTGGTTCATTTCATTTGTAAGCTTCGAGCGTTGTTTTCGTCTTCGGAGTATGCTGTTTACCTTACCTGTTAACGTTTTCGTGTCGCTTCTTGGCCTTCTTGTTTACACCAGTTCGGCTTTTATTTGTCGTGTTTTTAGATAAACAGCTTTAAAGAAAACCAGCAGTAATGTTCCAACACATTTTATTGTTCAGAATATTTGAATAAAGATACCCAGTTCTCTTTTATTTGTATTCAAATCAACTCCGAAATTTTCCCGCCAAAACTTACAGGGCCGAGAAAAAAGCGTATTGACCGGTCGGTCAATATCGTAAAATCCCGACCTCTCAGGAACCAATCAGCGTGCGTCGTTTTGCGTACGGACCGGAAATCAAACCGAGCCATATAATAATATTGATTTCTCCCTTATCTTTCCGTGTTTTTAGGTAAAACGTATTCACTTACACTCCGAGTTATTCAGTGTGGAAAACAACTTACTAACGCCGACGTTCAAATCCAAGAGATTTGTCATACAGAAGACGTTTTCCGACGAAATTGAAAGAATGTACGAAAAACTCGAAGAGATAGAACGTCCAGAACCAAAGGCTTAATCCCAGTATAAGAGATAGAACTGATCCAAAGCCAATTATAGGCCTAATCCCAATATAACTTTTTAATTAACTAATTGTATTATTTCTTGTATTTTGCAATGTTTTTCTCAATCAGTAAAGCTTCATACACCACTTTTCAATTAGATTTTATTAAGACACTAGATTTTAAGACACTAGTTAAGACTTAACTTTTCCAGTTGGGATTGAATCCGCGACCCTGCGAATGCCACACTGGTGCAGTGCGTTGATCACTGAGTTTTACAGTCAAAATAGAAATACCTTCCCACTTCTTCTTCTGTAGTTCGTTGCGTATTACTGTATTTCTGTAACCGCTACCGAAGCCTGAGAAATATTTTTGTTGAAAACTGTACATAAATAGTATTAAATGGCA
>OZ036011.1:9202981-9242981 GCA_964035015.1 Corallium rubrum
TGCGATTTTATATCTTATTAAACCAACAATTATTATTATTGTTTGTTTGTTTGTTTGTTTGTTTGTTTGTTTGTTTGTTTGTTTGTTTGTTTGTTTGTTTGTTTGTTTGTTTGTTTGTTTGTTTGTTTGTTTGTTTGTTTGTTTGTTTGTTTGTTTGTTTGTTTGTTTGTTTGTTTGTTTGTTTGTTTGTTTGTTTGCGAGACTCACTCACTCACTCACTCACTCACTCACTCACTCACTCACTCACTCACTCACTCACTCACTCACTCACTCACTCACTCACTCACTCCGCAGAGGTTGAGATCGTATATTTCGGGGATCGTCGTACCCTGTGAGTCAGAGCCCCTTTCCGACCTGGCTTCGGGGGAAAGTGGGCTCTGGCAACAAACTCGATATTTCTTTTTGAGCATGCTTAAACGGTTGCCAAGATACTATTTTTGACCCAGGCTCTACCGCGTTAATACTTGCTATTTTCCTGCTAACGTGTGTTCATAAACTAGAACTTGTTTGACCAGTTTAAAACCTGACTGACTCGCCCCACACTTGGGGCGAAGATCGAGTTTGTTGGCAAAGCAGACTTTCCCCTGAAGCCTGCGTAGGTCGGAAAGGGGCTCTGACTCGCAGGCCGCAGGGTAGGATCGTCGGAGATGCGTCGAAATCGTCAGATGGACATAAGGCCGTGCGGGTTGGACCAGTTTCACCCGCACTACTTATGTCCAGCTGACGCCTCCGAGCATCAGCTGGACTCAGAGGGGAGAGACTTACTCACCACAAATGAAAATGTGGTAGTATAAAAACGAGGACTGACGTTTCGAGCAGAGCCCTAGCTTTTGAAAAAGCCCGCCATTTTGAAAAAGGAGATTTTCGAAATACTTCATGTTACTTACATCTTCAGGGTTTGTACCCAGGACTTTGCTCGGTAAATCGGCTAATGGCGGACATGTATAAAGCGTTTGACTTCAACAAGGTTTTCCTTTCAATTCTAATAGCCATACTGCGTTAAACTAGAGCTCTGCGTTAAACCAGAAGCTATAGGTTGTGAAAATGTTGCAAACGCCGGACGACTGCACCGCTGTTGTACGCGTTATGCGAGAATTCGAGAGACTAGCAGCTGATTCAGGAACTTGTGAAATATCTACATGTAACATCCAAGGAAGACTAAACTTCGACGAAACTCCTTCACCAAACGCCAGTTCGAGCTTCCTCAACGCCGAAAGGGGTCCACCTGGTACTTGGAGCAACAGAACGAACATTTCTTTTGGTCGAAGCATGAAGGAGCGTGAAAAAGACGTTGAATTGTTTCGAGCAAAAGGACGTATATGTCAGTTGGAAAACGACTATAGTTTGGCAACAACGGAGAGGAAACGGGCGAGAATTGAACAACAGAAAGAAATTGAAGTGCGACAAGGTGAACTTCGAAGGCAGACTGAAAAAATGTCGGAGTTACAGCAACAATTGAAGTATGTTGTCGATCAAGAGAGGAACGTGAGGGAGGAACTTAAAGAGACGAGAAAAGAGTTTGACGACTATAAGAAAAAGTCAGAAGAGAAAGTTCATAGCTTGCAACGGCAAAAGTTGAAGCTCAGCTCTGAAACTGAAGAGGTTAGTAGAAATGGAATGGTTTAATACAGGTAAGTATTCCCAAAGAACAATGTGCAAAATTCACAATTATATATATATATATATATATATATATATATTACCAGGGTTAAGTCACGTTGGCCTGAAAAAAAGAGAAAAATCTTCTCGACGTTTCGAGCGAAGGCCCTTCGTCAGGAGAAATTAGTAAACAACTCACATGTGGTCACGCGTATTTATAGCAGAGCTACAATGGGAATCACGTGAACACATGTAAGCCAATAAAAACAAAGTAAACAAATAAATTAATATGTAATTTTAGCCTGTGTGCAGGTACTGACCCAATTTGTGGGTCAGCTACCTGCAAATAGGCAAAGAAACAGGTTATAAATTACTATTTAAATCATCGGAAAAAGGTTAAGGAAAAGGTGTGGAATATGGTGGTGGAGTGAGCTAAATGAAAGAGAATCGCTCATTGAGGTCGTGAGGGTGAATGGTACCAAGTTTGTAAATGAGACGCATTTTTTGTTTACAATATATATATATATATATATATAATCCCCGAGCCGGGCGGAAAGGGCCAAAGGCCCGGAGCCCGGTGAGGGTGCTAATCTCGACACGCGTGGAGTCCATTTTACACGCGTGTAGAAAAAGCGAGGGAGACGAAATCTGTGAAATAGTTTATTTATATATATATATGTTTGGTACGGTGTCACGCGGTAAGAATTGTTGGGCACTGGTGACTAGCGACGAAGAAAACTATGAAGTACAAACTCTCAAGCAAATAGTTTTGCTAATTTCGCTTATTTAAGCGAAACGAAATGGAGCACGAAGAAAAGAAGGATACAAACAACCCGTTTAATATATCTTGAAGAGAAACCAGAGAACTTGAAGAAACCAAACGCCGTATGGTAAGCAAAAATTCGATCTGAGTTGCAGTGTTTGTAGTAACTATAACTCCCTGGTCAAAATGTCAAATCATTTTAAAGTTAACGGTAGGATTTTTGTTGTTTTTATGTTTTCGCTTATTAACCTAAACAATATACAGCTTCACGTTTTCGTGCTTTCCCTTTGCTCGTCCAAACCATATATAAAGCTTAAATGTAGACGTGATGTTTTGCATTGGCAATTGCATTGCACCTTTTATTATTAAATGGCGATTTTTTTGGCTGTATTTCCAAATTTTCGACTGAAACGTTGTCTGTTTAATATTTCTTTCTGGAATCTGATTCTACCGAATTGTTTTTATCTCGGACTCTATTTTAAATGTAATTTTTGAGCTGTTGACTTTTAATTCTGCCTTTGCAAAACATGCTATGTGTATAGGGAAGCCATTTAAGGCTTGTTAAAATAACCCCTTTTGAAACCTCCAAAAACATATTTTGTACAACCAGAATTTAGTAATGAAATCTAAGTTTTGCTTGATATGTTAAATCAGTTCAGTCATCTTATCCATAAATTATAGAATTATCTTGAGGATTATCATTTGCTTTTATATCTGTTTGTTTTTATATGCAGTATTCAATTTGGCTGTACATCTTGTCCTTAATGTGCTTCTCAGCTCGATTAAATGAAGTAGAACTCAGAGAAAGAAGTCTGTCTAGACAGTCATTTAGGCTTTCTTCGTTACCCTCGAATGTCGCGAAACAATAACAGCCTGCAAATCAAACATCATTGAAGTTGCTGTTAAGAAATTTAATTTCATTTTCTGCCATTGCGTTGCTCGTGGAAGCAATCACTGTTTCGCTTGCTGCCATGTTTACCATATATCCCACCAGATTAATTTGAATATTCAATATTAGCACGATGCCTTCTGAAATATATGATTTAGTAGTATTGCAGGCTCAGCCTCTCTCTACACCCGGGGAAAATCACCACTCCTGTACATCAGTGCTTATTTTAATCAGGGTGTGTGGGTTTAATCAATGGGGGTGTTTCAAAAAAGCATTTAAATTAAAAGCGGGCGAGGGGTTGTTGCATTCATGTATTTCTAGTTAAGATTTAATGCTATGTGACCTATGTCGCTACTTCGAGTTTCACGCTTTCACGATCTTCAGGCAACAAGATCACGAAAGCATGAAACTCGGAGTAGTGACACAGCATTAAATCTCAATTACATTCCGCTCTACCTATAATGGTATCGAGCGCTCTAGAACCTTACGCCTTTTTGTTACAAACACTTATTGGTATATATATATATATATATATATATATATATATATATATATATATATATATATATATATAGACAGTATTTATATATACAGTATTTATATATTTAACAAATAAAACATAAAGCTCTGTGCATATGTACTGTCATAAAGGCATGTTTGATGTCATTTGAACACGAAAGAAGTTGAGTAGAGGCACGAGGTGATAGCCGAGTGCCTTTACACTTCTTTCGTGTTCAAATCACGTCAAATGTACCTTTATAAGAGTACATATGCACAGGAGTGATATGTTTTATTTGTTTTATAAAATAATAAGAAAAAAAACAAACTAAAAGTGGGATAGTTTTGAAACCCACCAGGTGACACCATCCTATATGCCAATCCACACCATTTTATATCATTCATGATCTTCATACTCTTATAAATGCACAGAGCCCAGGCAATCAGAGTGTGCATAGAGGACACCTTATATATATATATATATATATATATATATATATATATATATATATATATATATATATATATATATATGTATATATATATATATAAACGTTAAAGTGAATCCAAATAAAAAGGTTAGTGTAAATTCTATTTACTGTCCATGAATGGTGTAGTGATGGCGTATAATGGTGTTTCTGTACAAATTTCAATTAGAATGATGATGTATTGAGTGGTGTAATCTTTCTCTGTTTTCCATAGAGTTATAGAACACAGCTTTTAACCAATCATTGCATGCATTTTAAAAATGTTACTTTTTAAGTAAATATGCATGTATACTCTCGTGGACCATTTCTGAAGGTCTCACAATTTTTTAAAGTACAGAAACTAATGAAACCTAACCCCAACACAAACCCTAATCTCAAGCAAAAAATGGGGGTGTCTCCATCCTCGAACCCCAACAGACTACCTCTAATAGGACAAGAGTCACCAGGCACAGAAGCTTACATGTAATTTTTAATGTGCTTTTTGTTTTATTGGTGTTTGCAGTCAAAACAAGCATTTTATAAACAAGTTGCTGAAATTAGAGAAAAATTAACAAGGTATGTATACTATTTAAGAAATAGATAATGGCTGCCCATGTTTATATAATAGCCTTGATGCAAACGCAAGAGTGAGTTGGCAGAGTTTGAAAGTTTATGTGAATCTGAGCTGTAAGACTAAGAAATGCGAGACAGGTATATCGACGCTCGGTATATTGGTCTCACAACGTAACGTAAGATCTCACAACGTAACGTAAGATCTCACAACGTAACGTAAGATCTCACAACGTAACGTAAGGTCTCACAACGTAACGTAAGGTCTCACAACGTAAGGTAAGATCTCACAACGTAACGTAAGATCTCACAACGTAACGTAAGGTCTCACAACGTAACGTAAGATCTCACAACGTAACGTAAGATCTCACAACGTAGCGTAAGATCTCACAACGTAACGTAAGATCTCACAACGTAACATAAGGTTTCACAATGTAACGTAAGATCTCACAACGTAACGTAAGATCTCACAACGTAACGTAAGATCTCACAACGTAACGTAAGATCTCACAACGTAACGTAAGATCTCACAACGTAACGTAAGATCTCACAACGTAACGTAAGGTCTCACAACGTAACGTAAGGTCTCACAACGTAACGTAAGATCTCACAACGTAACGTAAGGGCTCACAACGTAACGTAAGAAGTTGCACGTGGGAAGTTGAGAGAGCACGAAACAAGCGTAAGGGTTGGTCGAGGCGATTAGATAGCTGAACTTTCCAAGTGCTTCCATAACTCAATGGAGCACACCAAACCATGAACCATAATTAGACACAAAACAATGGAAAACAACATCTATTTCGCTGATTAAAAATAAGTTTCTCATTACGTTTGAAATTGCCATGCTCCATCGAGTTATGGAGCACTCACGGTAGCCAATCAGAAACGGCGTTATATTACTGTACATCTACGTTGTAAAGTACAGTACACTGTATGCATATCAAGTGTTGTATCCCCTAACATTTATTTACTGATGTTACATCACATGTAGACAAGAAATGGAAAACAATATTTTTAAAGGCAAGCTGGATGAGAGTGAAAGTCAACTGGAATATTACAAAAAGTAGGTGTTAATTTTGATTGACATAACTGTATGTCACATCAAGTCTGCACTTCTATATACCTGTGTACACATAATCAAGGGTGGATTAAGGACCTCTGAGGCAAATTTAGATTATGGGGACCCAAACATCTGAACGTTGACAGGTTGCAACACCCCCCCCCCCCGTCTTTGGGGCTGCGGTGCTTGGGAGCAGTTATTGCTTATCAGTTATTAATATAAGATTTCGCTCTCCGAAAATCCCGCAAAATAAACGTTCGAAAGTTACTTTGCGTCTTGGCATCTTCAACTGTTAGTATTGCATTGTTAATGTTAATGTTAGTTTTTGTAAGTAATTAATGATCTATAAATGATTCTGTAAAATATTTCAGGATTTTTAATTTTTTAAATGATTTTTTTGCTTTTGTGCTCTGTTTTTTTCTTCTGCGTTTCAAATTTGAACGGGGCCCTCAGGAGCTCGGGGCCCTGGGGCACTAAACTAAACTAATCTTATTTATACTGGATATCCCACCAATTAATAGCTAACTGTTCTCCCTAGAGGTCCAGTAAGGGCCATCCCTCATTGGTCCAGTGTTTCTACAGCAGGAAACCGGAGTACCCGGAGGAAACCTGCGATGTTTGGTAGAGTCAAACTGGAAGCACTCTTCTCACATGCGGCCAAGGTGAAATTTTAATCAGATAACTGCTGAGAGCAGGAATTGAACCCGGGTCGCAGAGGTGAAAGGCACGTGCGCTAACCACTGTGCCACCAACACCCCTATAGTTAATCCGCCACTGCATATAATAATATGCAATACAATACTAATAGGTTTACTCTGTGTAATGCCAGATGATGGTTTTACATGTCAGAGGGATAACCCTTGACAAGCCTATACAGCAATGGGTAAGGTTAAGTAACTCATTCTGAAATTGTTCTATTAAAGACGCTACTCGGAAGCGAGCAGACGGATTGAAGAACTGGAAGAAGTTCAGTTCCAATATCAAACAGCAGGGCACAAAGTTAAGGTATACAACTTTAATGTGCAATACGTGTGCTTGTGTGGACATAGAACATGTTTTGACGGGGGGTGTTTCCGCTTAAGTGCAAACGAGTCTAACTCTATTTGAACCATTTTCTATGTGGGCTCCATTTACAGTCAACCAATGGAGTTTAATTAAAGCGTCTATGAAATGGCAGGAGCACTCACTGAAAATTTCAAGAGAATCTGATGCGTAGTTTTCGCGCTATTAACTCTCAAAGTTTGCCATGGCTAGTTCGTTCTTGGTGAAAAATTGGGCTTTCGAACATAAGAACAATAGATTTCACTATTAATGATCCATCTGCGTACGTCATAAGGCATTGTTACCAAGAAGCCCAAATTTCCCCAAAACAAACTATCCACGGCAAATTTTGAGAGTTGATAGCGCGAAAACTACGCATCAGATTTTTTCTAAATTCTCATTGAGTGCTCCTGCCATGCCCCTCTGTACAATAAAACAACAAAAATGCCAACGAATTTTTCACTTCATAGATACTTTAAGGTTTTTAGTTGAGTACTTTATAAATGCTATATCGGAGTTTGTTGACCACCATGCGACCCTAATTTGGTCAATGACGTTGCATTTTTGGCAAATGGCAATTGTTGCTGTACAGTATATTAAACAATTACAGGCACAGTACATATTGGAAAATTAATAAAATGTTTTTTCATCTCTGGCAGGAATTGGAACAGAAACTTGCTCGTCGGGAAGAAGCTGCAGAAGTTGCTATGACGATGCAAAGTCAACTCTCCAAATATTACGAGATTGAGTGTGAGAACTCGACACTGAAGGATGAAAATGCTTACTTGAAGTATGTTTTTATAGGCAACATTATTTAAAATGATTATTCAAAATGTAGACCTTCATTAATTTTCTAGAACAAACTAAGGCTGGCTATATTTGGTAATTCCCAAAACATAAAACTGTCAATTGTTTAAAGTGCCCCTAACCCCAAAATCAATTTTCAGCTCATCGAATGTACTCTTCGTTTGTAGTGGTTTAGTGAAAAAATTTTCCAATTTGGATGAATTGTCCGGTTTTTATGGCGTGTTGAATTCAACCTCGTTCCCAGGGCCCTTATCTCCGCTCGCTGCGAAAAGTACCCTGGCATGGGCTGGTCACGTGTCGCTGAACAAAAAATATCATTGTGGGAGGGGTCCTATTAATGTGCTTATTGTTACGCTCGACCAGACGCCATGTTGAAGTCTTCGAAGTGTTATACCTTCCTTTCGTGTCTTAATTTTGCTATTATAAATAGTCCATACTGGGACAAAGTTTTACGACCAAACTGCAGGTGATTTGCTTGGAAAGTTTGTTCTTGGGTAGAGACTTACTTGCTGTTCTATCGACGGGCTATGGATAGTCCTTAATCTTCCATGTGCTGCCTGCTTTGTTGTTTTGGAAGAAGAAACTGAAAGAGACTATTGTGGACAATCCTCTTGACCATATCTTGACCAAGTAGCTGATTCATATATTTTCTCAATTGTGATTGTCGTCTCTCCTCTAAATTCCCTAATCCCCTACCATCCCCTCCCAATAAATTATCTTTTGCTATCACCCAGAATATGGGTGACACGTGACCAGCCCATGCCAGGGTACTTTTCGCAGCGAGCGGAGATAAGAGCCCTGGGAACGAGGTTGTGTTGAATTTGGCTTTTGGTGGCCCAGTGCCGTCGTAATTTTTTATAACCAGGAGCCTGGATCTAGTCGTCTTTTTGACGTCACGCAAGGTAGTCGATTTATAGCTTTGATGCTGTTGCTTCGATGATCTGAGCTGTTTTGATTTGCATATCATTCCATCGATTCGGCCAGCGCTCGACAAACGTCACATTCTTCAAGTTCTAAGTATTGTCTAGCAATCATGTCTAGCAGTGAATCAGATTCTGAAATCAGTTATCAGTCTGATGACTCGAACATAACCTTTACGCTATAGCGCCCTGCTTTACGCCGTGGTTATAATTCCGACACCAGAACTTTAGGTTCGATCGCTACGTACAGTTTATTATAGATCGCAAGACAGTTTATTTCACGCTTAGTCCTCGTCGGATCTTTTCAACAACAGCACAGGGTCCGACATAAGACATTATCACTCCGTCTTAGATCATCGATCGAGACATCGTAGCATAAACTGACTTGGGAAGACTTACACAGTGTAGCGATTATAGAAATATTAATGCGGTTACCGAACTGACGAACTTAAGGCCGTGGTTGAATTTAAGTCGGTCAATCTGTAGAATTCGTTTTTTGCTTCGAAACAGACTAGGTTCTGTCAAATAACAAAACTGTCTTTTAAACTTTAATCATTTGAGAGAGAGAGACCGAAAGACAGAGAATGTCAACGACAATGCATCTTCAGACGAGAAACATCAGTATGAATAAATTTTCCACGCCAGTTAAGTTTTCTTTCTATATAACCTTTTGCCCAAAACTCAAGACTAAATAATGTCGGGCCTTGTGCTGGTTTTGGAAAGATTCGACAAGCACTAAGTTCAAAGTGAACTATTTCGCAATGGCACGCGTTATGTCAATGTCGGATCTATATAGCCATCGAACCTGAAGATCCGGCCGGTGTCGGAACTACACGGCGTAAACTTTATTCGTGGATATGGTGTGATAGAAGATGAATATTCAAGTCGAGAGGAAGGTATTAAACTCAGCTTGGAATATGCCAAACACTTTGGCCGACGAAGACTGGTTGGAAAATTACAACAGAAGCACAGTGGAAATAAGCGAATGGCGTTTAGCGATGTGTTTACACTCTGGTCTTTGGTCATGAATGACTTGGAAATACACAAATCCTGAGATGATCAGTCCTTAATTTTTGATAGATCGGTTTTGTTTGACCATGTAACACGCAATATCTTCTCTCGAATTCCTTAGGCTTGAAATTATCTGAGCAAAGTGTTGAAGTTTTCGAAGGTTCGAAGACACGTTTTGTCTTCACGAAATCTGAATCAACCCAAATTTTTCATCGCTTCTTAGCGTCAGATTGGTCATCGTTGAAATATGGAATGGTTGTGAAGACTTGCACCATTCTTGAGACTAGCTTTATTCGTACAATTGGCAGCAACACAACTAAACACCATCTTTTCACAAGTTTTCTAACGATACAGCAAGCGCAAATATTTATAGATATCGAAATTTATAGCATAAAGCCTTGAAGGCGCTATAGTCTACGAGTACCTTGCGTGACGTCACAAAATACACTCATTCCAGCCTCCTCGAAACGAATTATTTTCACGGAAGTGTGCCAGCTAATATCGCTGTTTTGCCAATTTCCAACTGCCATAAAAATCGGAGTTTTTTAAGAAATTAAATTTTGTTTTCGCAGAAACACTAGAAATTATGCCAGGATTTGATATAGCTAAAAAACGTTTTTGGGGTTAGGGGCACTTTAAATGGTCCAATGGAAGTTGTTTGTCTAGGTTGGTGTAGTCTTGAGGAAGACTTGTTGCTACCACTGGTGGTGGTGGTGGTGGGAATGGTGAATGATGATGGTGGTAGATGGTGGTAGTGGTAGTGGTGGTGTTGGATGGTGGTAGTGGTGGATGGTGGTGGTGATACTGTTGGTGGTGGCACTGGATGTGGTTACATTGTTGGTGGTGGATGGTGGTATTGGATGTGGTTGCATTGTTGGTGGTGGATAGTGGCACTGGTGGTGGTGATACTGATGGATGGTGGTACATACTGTTGGTAGTGGATGATGGTACTGGTAATGGTAGATGGTGGTACAGGTGGTGGTCATACTGTTGGTGGTGGATGGTGGTACTGGTGGTGGTCATACTGTTGGTGGTGGATGGTGGTACTGGTGGTGGTGATACTGGTGGTGGTGGATGGTGGTACTGGTAATGCTAGGTGGTTGTACTGGTGATGGTGTTGGTGATTCTGTTGGTGGTGGATGGTGGTACTGGTGGTGGTGATACTGTTGGTGTTGGTGGTGGTGATACTGTTGGTGGTGGATGATGGTACTGGTGGTGGTGGATGGTGATACTGGTAATGCTAGATGGTTGTACTGGTGATGGTGTTGGTGATTCTGTTGGTGGTGGATGGTGGTACTGGTGGTGGTGATACTATTGGTGGTGGATGATGGTATTGGTGGTGATGATACTGTTGGTTTTGGATGGTGGTACTGGTAATGCTAGATGGTTGTACTGGTGATGGTCATACTGTTGGTGGTAGATGGTGGTACTGTGTTGGTGGTGATACTGTTCGTGGTGGTACTGGTAGTGGTGGTAGTGGTGGATGGTGGACTGGTGATATTGGTGATGGTGGATGGTATACCAAACGTCCACCAAACGAGTGTCATATCTTATCGTCTTATCTAGAGCAACGAACAAGAGCAACCTTCTCTTGGAAGAAAAACTTGACGGTTGCCAAAATAAGTTGAAAAGAGCTGAAGAAAAACTGAAAAACTTTTCCCAGTTGGAAATTGAATGTGAAGTAAGATACAGTTTCCATGTCTTTTTTAGTAGTTTTTGTTCAGTGCCAAATTATTGGTGGCTTTAACTTCAGTCATTATCACGGTTTAAAAGTAAAGTCAGGATTTTGGTCAACCTCGTACCCAAGGCCATTTGTAGGGAACTGGGCCAAGATGGCGAATAAAACAAAATGGCGGGAACAAATGGCCCTGGTGGAGGCTAGCTCAAAATGCGCAGTATATTGCGTATTTTATTAACTAGAACTCAGTTCTTTACACAGTAATTTTACCTAATTACACCTAATTATTGCATGGTTTAAAATATAATTTCCCGTGCCGTGTGTAGGAACAACCGACAAGGTCAAAATATTTTTTTTTTAAAAAAAATACAAAATCAAACCGTCTGATTTACTCCTTAAGCTCTTGACCAATGAGAGGTTGAGATAGCCTAGCCTCCACCAGGGCCATTTGTTCCCGCCATCTTGGCCCAGTTCCCTACAAATGGCCCTGGGTACGAGGTTGGATTTTGGTATATCACGTCAGATTCAGTCTCCTGTGTAGGGAACAGTTTGTAGGGGGTTGAAAGTGGGGTAATATAGCTGACTTCGCTTTCTGCCCCGGAGTTAGCGTGACAGTTATGAAAATTGAAAATAGAGTTCGCTGATTTGAAGTCGTCCCAGGACATTTTTTAAAAAAATGTTGGAGCTTTCAGTGCCGCCTTCGCGTCGGCGTGTATTTCATTGCAACAAATATTTACATAACTCATCTCAAACTCATTAATAATTCATGAGGAAAACACAAAGGCAATTAGTACCATGTCCGTGCTTTGGATATCGGAGGACGAAATTAAATAAATTAAGCAAACTTTTACCCCGATTTTCTCTTAAAATACTGATTTGTTTGAGATGCTATATCATACACTCGGAGGAGTGTTTCATC
Organism: Corallium rubrum; assembly: GCA_964035015.1. Lineage (NCBI taxonomy): Eukaryota > Metazoa > Cnidaria > Anthozoa > Scleralcyonacea > Coralliidae > Corallium > Corallium rubrum. Next base: position 9,215,204 of record OZ036011.1, read on the forward strand.
AGGATATCCAAACACTTCGAAGTTTGTTCAAAAACTTCGGCTTCGCCTCAGTTTTCAACAAACGTCTCAGTGTTTAGATATCCTGATGAAACACTCCTCCTCGTGTATGATATATTACATGACTAACATGTAACTTGGCAGAAAAACGCAACATTTGTCATCAAAACAATCTTTGCTCCAAAGTATTGACAAGAAAAGTATACAATTCCATAAACAACAAACCAATAGTGATTTAGAACTGTTAAAATTGATAGGCTCAAATCAGCGGGCTAAAATATATTTTAGCACGCCCGCAAAATACACCGCAATGCCGATAAAATTATTATAATAATTGTTTTTACAGAAGCAAAAGAAATTTATAAAGAAGTGGGAAGCTGCAGAAGGGACGACAGGCGGCTCTATTAGGTACGTGTTTGTATACCAAGATAACTTTAACCCCGATTTTCTTTATAATTGCTGATTGATCACGCCCTCGAAATTGTTGTTTAATAACGTGTCAAAACACCTCGAAGTTGGTTTAAAAGCTAGGCTATATCGCCTCGACAATTTCCTGACTCGTAAACGATGCAGTTATTCGATTAACATTTCACCTTGGCCGCGTGTAGATAGGTAGGTAGGTAGGTAGGTAGGTAGGTAGGTAGGTAGGTAGGTAGGTAGGTAGGTAGGCAGGCAGGCAGGCAGGCAGGCAGGCAGGCAGGCAGGCAGGCAGGCAGGCAGGCAGGCAGGCAGGCAGGCAGGCAGGCAGGCAGGCAGGCAGGCAGGCAGGCAGGCAGGCAGGCAGGCAGGTCGGTCGGTCAGTCGGTCGGTCGCAGCTTTATTTACCCAGAGTAACTCCTTCAGCTAATATGCTGTTTGCCCTATGCAGAGAGCAGGCTATATTTTTTCTTGTGATTCTTCTCTACTAATAGATCCCCTGAAGAGTTGCTCCAAGAAATAGCCAGATTGCAGCAAAGCCAAGTACTGTTATCACAAAAACACAGGCAAGCTTCAACGAGGTTAGTCAATAAGGTTGTCTTCAAAATAAGTAATGCCAGAACTATCTGTCCACCAGTGGAAAATATCCTCTCGGCTTTCTAATGGGTGAAACGCATCATCGTTCTCATTGGCTAGCGGTTTACCGTCACATTGTTGCCTTCAGCAATTCAGCGAGTAATGTTACCGATCAATTCGAAGCTTCAACACACCCACTGGGAATTTGAATTTTTGAGAATTTGGTTGTTCAAATCCTCACCTCCCTGGGCGAAAATGTGTTTAACAGTTTTTCTCTGAGTCATTTGATTTTTATGTTTTCCGCCGCCATTGCATGCAAAAAAAATTGCCGTTCTCACGATCGGAAATCGCATGGAAAATCGGCCACTTTCATGGGGCAGTTCGCAGTCCTCGTGCGTGCTGGCTCTAGTGAGTTGTTGGCCATGTATTGATGAATGTGCACACGCAATATATTCGTTCTACGCATGCGTAGCTAATACGGGTCAGCCCGTATTTCGCGAGCCTCGACAGCCGCGATTTTCGATCGTGGTTCAGTCGCCCGGTAATTCTGATAGCCTGCGTACAGGCGTCCCACCTCAAAACGCACGAATTAAGAAATGGAGATTTCAAATCCCCAATCTATACCAAATTCCCCACCCCAAAGAAGGCGTCAGACGTCAAATTCCCCACTCCCCCATAGAGATCATATAAATACTAGAGGGGGCATCCTATCTTAATTTCAGTCAACGGCGGGTAACCAATTGAACACCGCCATCTTGGAGACAAACATTAGGCGCGTTGGTTGGCAAAGGACTGGGTCTAGTACATTTGCCAACCAATTGACTGAAATATCATAGGTAATGGCGGCTGCCATGTAGTTACCAAATTTTCCCGCCAATGCCCCGTCTACTATTTATATGACCTCTATGCACTCCCCAGCGACTACTTAAACTCAAATTCCCGGGGTATGCCTTGGGGGTGGGGTGGGTGATGAAGTTTCGAATTGACCAGTACATAAGCAAACTCGCTTATCACTTTGGAACTATTTTATATTTTGTAGTGCTCGAATCAGTTCCGACGCTTTACGACAGAAATCCGAAGAACTTCTTGATTTAAAAGTAAAGCTTTCATTCGACGAGGTAAATTTATATTTACTATATTAAGGAAGCTTGATAGGAAAAATCTATCAGCAATCTGATTTTCTTTCTAAAACGTTTCACGGTGTAGATTCGCGCTTTGTTCAAGTTCCTTGCACGGCCCTAGTGTTACTCCTGAGTACTGAAAAATATTAGAGAATGCTACTAGTACCGCTATCCACCGCTACTAGTACCACTATCCACCACTACTAGTACCACTATCCACCACCACCACCATCCACCACTACTAGTACCACCATCCACCACTACTAGTACCACTATCCACCACTACTAGTACCACCATCCACCACTACTAGTACTACTATCCACCACTACTAGTACCACTATCCACCACCACCAGTACCACCATCCACCATTACTAGTACCACTATCCACCATTACTAGTACCACTATCCACCACTACTAGTACCACTATCCACCACTACTAGTGCCACTATCCACCACTACTAGTACCACTATCCACCACTACTAGTACCATCATCCACCACTACTAGTACCACTATCCACCACTATCCACCATTACTAGTACCACTATTCACCATTACTAGTACCACCATCCACCACTACTAGTACCACTATCCACCACTACTAGTACCACTATCCACCATTACTAGTACCACTATCCACCACTACTAGTACCACTATCCACCACCACCAGTACCACTATCCACCACTACTAGTACCACTATCCACCACTACTAGTACCACTATCCACCACTACTAGTACCACTATTCACCACTACTAGTACCACTATCCACCACCACCAGTACCGCCATCCACCACTACTAGTAGCACTATCCACCACTACTAGTACCACTATCCACCACTACTAGTACCACTATCCACCACCACCAGTACCACTATCCACCACTACTAGTACCACTCCACCACCACCAGTACCACCATCCACCACTACTAGTACCACTATCCACCACTACTAGTACCATCATCCACCACTACTAGTACCACTATCCACCACTATCCACCATTACTAGTACCACTATTCACCATTACTAGTACCACCATCCACCACTACTAGTACCACTATCCACCACTACTAGTACCACTATCCACCATTACTAGTACCACTATCCACCACTACTAGTACCACTATCCACCACCACCAGTACCACTATCCACCAATACTAATACCACTATCCACCACTACTAGTACCACTATTCACCACTACTAGTACCACTATTCACCACTACTAGTACCACTATCCACCACCACCAGTACCGCCATCCACCACTACTAGTAGCACTATCCACCACTACTAGTACCACTATCCACCACTACTAGTACCACTATCCACCACCACCAGTACCACTATCCACCACTACTAGTACCACTATCCACCACCACCAGTACCACTATCCACCACTACTAGTACCACTATCCACCACTACTAGTACCATCATCCACCACTACTAGTACCACTATCCACCACTATCCACCATTACTAGTACCACTATTCACCATTACTAGTACCACCATCCACCACTACTAGTACCACTATCCACCACTACTAGTACCACTATCCACCATTACTAGTACCACTATCCACCACTACTAGTACCACTATCCACCACCACCAGTACCACTATCCACCAATACTAGTACCACTATCCACCACTACTAGTACCACTCCACCACCACCAGTACCGCCATCCACCACTACTAGTAGCACTATCCACCACTACTAGTACCACTATCCACCACTACTAGTACCACTATCCACCACCACCAGTACCACTATCCACCACTACTAGTACCACTCCACCACCACCAGTACCACCATCCACCACTACTAGTACCTCTATCCACCACCACCAGTACCACCATCCACCACTACTAGTACCACTATCCACCACCACCATTACCACTATCCACCACTACCAGTATCACCACCATCTGTACCACCACCACCACCAACCAGAAGAATTTGGAACCTGATTTGTTTTTAAACTTTTTATAGGAAAAATACAACGAACAAAGTGAACAAATGAAACGAGTGAACAAACTTCTTTCTCTTGTCAGCACAGTGAGTGGTTGTTAAAATTTACTATTAAATTATGAAACCTATGATGTAGACTTGCTCCAAGTCCGCCTCTTAGCGCTAGTTTTTTGCGGGCGAGCGGAATGGCGGGAGAGCGGGAGGAAATAGTCGGACTTGTTTCGCTCGCAGGTTTTTGAATCTAATTAAATATTCTGGCGGGAAATATTCTGACGAGGAATCGAAAGGTCAAAAATGTCGAAAGGTCAAAAATGTTTGAAAAGGACTTTGAGAAAGTCTACCTATGATGTTGACACTAACGCGAACATATAATCTTAACCTTCTAAAGGTACACAAAGAGCGCCCCAGGCCATCCTTAACACTAAAAATATCTTTGGCTTAAACTTTGGTTGGTTGGTTGGTTGGTTGGTTGGTTGGTTGGTTGGTTGGTTGGTTGATTGGTTGGTTTGGTTGGTTGGTTGGTTGGTTGGTTTGGTTGGTTGGTTGGTTGGTTGGTTGGTTGGTTGGGTGGTTGGTTGGTTGGTTGGTTTGGTTGATTGGTTGGTTGGTTGGTTTGGTTTGGTTGGTTGGGTTGGTTGGTTGGTTGGTTGGTTGGTTGGTTGGTTGGTTGGTTGGGTTGGTTGGGTTGGTTGGTTGTGTTCGTTCGTTCGTTCGTTCGTTCGTTCGTTCGTTCGTTCGTTCGTTCGTTCGTTCGTTCGTTCGTTCGTTCGTTCGTTCGTTCGTTCGTTCGTTCGTTCGTTCGTTCGTTCGTTCGTTCGTTCGTTCGTTCGTTCGTTCGTTCGTTCGCTCGCTCGCTCGCTCGCTCGTTCGTTCGTTCGTTCGTTCGTTCGTTCGTTCGTTCGTTCGTTCGTTCGTTCGTTCGTTCGTTCGTTCGTTCGTTCGTTCGTTCGTTCGTTCGTTCGTTCGTTCGTTTGTTTGTTTGTTTGTTTGTTTGTTTGTTTGTTTGTTTGTTTGTTTGTTTGTTTGTTTGTTTGTTTGTTTGTTTGTTTGTTTGTTTGTTTGTTTGTTTGTTTGTTTGTTTGTTTGTTTGTTTGTTTGTTTGTTTGTTTGTTTGTTTGTTTGTTTGTTTGTTTGTTTGCTTGCTTGCTTGCTTGCTTGCTTGCTTGCTTGCTTGCTTGCTTGCTTGCTTGCTTGCTTGCTTGCTTGCTTGCTTGCTTGCTTGCTTGCTTGCTTGCTTGCTTGCTTGCTTGCTTGCTTGCTTGCTTGCTTGCTTGCTTGCTTGCTTGCTTGCTTGCTTGCTTGCTTGCTTGCTTGCTTGCTTGCTTGCTTGCTTGCTTGCTTGCTTGCTTGCTTGCTTGCTTGCTTGCTTGCTTGCTTGCTTGCTTGCTTGCTTGCTTGCTTGCTTGCTTGCTTGCTTGTTTGTTTGTTTGTTTGTTTGTTTGTTTGTTTGTTTGTTTGTTTGTTTGTTTGTTTGTTTATTCCTTAAATTTGTTCCTAAGTTCGTTCGTATGTTCGTTTGTCGAAGAAATCAAAACCTTTGCTACAATCCCCGTCCATGTTTGTTTTACAGGAAAGGAATGCATGCAGACGTTTATTAAACTCTTACGACAGCGGTGACTCCACGGACTATACATCACAACTTTCAAACAGAGTACAGCAAGTTAGTGTTATCTATTTCCCCCCTTTACTTCGAGTCTTGTTTTTTCTACAACTCGAGAGTTAAAAAGCTCAGCTGTGGTTTTTCGATTTTTCTTTAGGCTGAGGAACAACTACAAGCGTGCAACGTTCACATCGGGCAACTGGAGGTATTGTCAGCAACAAGACGCCTGGTCAGGCGTTCACTTGGGCTACTGCAAAATCGCTGTTAGCACGGCAGTAGGGGTCCCGTTTCGGGAGAGAGGGCGCGCGAGACAAAACACAATCTCCGATAAGGCCTATCTACACGATACGATTGTCGTGTACTATTGTCATCGTGATGTATGTGATTCACCGCCAATCGTGGAAATGACGTCTTTCGACATTCACCATCGAATCATGAACAAGAATTGTGTGCGTACATAAAATTGCATACGTCAGAATAACAATCGTATACGACTATCGTATCGTGTAGATAGGCCTATAGGAAACACACTTTTCAATACACAAAACACGATTGCATGTCATGTTTCAGTTTACTTATCCTTGTCACTTGCAAGTTCACTTCATCAACGTTCCTTGTGCTTCTAGTACAGCATTTGAGCAATTCAATGATAGTAAGCAAGAGTTTTCATATAGCATTGTATTCAAGCTTATATTCGTGCAAGAGTTTTCATATAGCATTGTATTCAAGCTTATATTCGTGCTTAGATTTGTAAGGTTGCCATTGTAATTTGTAAGATACTTTGGTATTTGAAATCGCTTTATAATGTAGTCTAGCGCGATCGGCGTGTGCGATTGTTAAGCCTGGTTCTCATATGTCACCGATGGTCGCCGATCGTCGGCGATTTGTGATTTAGATGCAACGGGAAGTGCAGCAGCATGTTAAGTAATACAGAACAATGTAGAAAAGCAGTGCTTTTATTCTTTTACTTAACATGCATCTAAATCATGGGTCGGCGACGATCGGCGACATATGAGAACCAGGCTTTATAGATGCATGTTAAGTAAAAGAATAAAAGCACTGTTTTTCTGCATTGTTCTTTATTACTTAACATGCTGCTGCACTTCCCGTTTTAACATGCATCTAAATCACAAATCGCCGACATATGTGAACCAGGCTTTAAGCATTGTTAGCATATATAAAATCAAGATACTTGCCAGCGACATGCCGACATTGCTGAACAATAACTATGTCTGTGAACACACTGATCACGTCCATGAAAGAACACTTGACTTCAAACAAAAACAAGTTGACCAGACATCAGAAAAGCAATTTCCCCACTTTTTCAAGCATATTCACAATCGGATGCAAAACCCCATGATGAACAGAGTACTTGGATATACTTTGTTTTTTGTTAAAACTTTGCAAGAATGCAGCCTTCTTGTATCTTGAAGCTTGATAACATTAAGCCAAGAAATTTCTTTTGTTTTCTATTCAGAATAACTTGAAGGCCGCCGTCGAAAAAGCAAGTGAACATGTCGTGAATTACAACAAGGTATATACTTGAATAATTGTTTGATGTTGTGATATGTAACGACCGTACACACGGATGTGGATTCTTTATCTAGACTCTAGAGACTGCTGTCATCCTGGGTAGTCATGGCTTTATGCGCGAAAACTGATTTATGTATAATTTATACATGACTGGATTGTATCCCATTGTAGTAACCGCTGACCTTTTCCTTAACAAACTTGTTAAGGAAAAGGTTAACCACAGTACTGTGGGCGCGGCTGAGCCCACACACAAACAAGAACACACGTCAGAATCAGGTCAGCAGTCGCTAGAATAAGAAAAAATTACCCATATTTCCGGTATTTTTTCCCAGTCATTTGTTACAACAGACAGCAACATATATGGAACCTTGATTAATTTTTTTTAATTGTATTTTTTTCGTAACGTGTTTCTCTTGAAAATTGTTTTTCTAGCTTAAACTTGAGTACGAACACTTGAAGCAATGTTTAGACAAGAAACAAGATGAAGATAAAAACTCGTCCTCGAAACAGAACCAACAACCTTCCAAGTAAGTGAAGGTGAAAAGGTGGAGCTAGTTTTTGTTAGACATTTTACTCTGATGAAGGGCTCCGTTTCGAAACGTCAGTATTTCCTTGCTTAAAAATCTCGACAGTTTACCACTTTTTCACTTTTATTTATTTATTTATTTATTTATTTATTTATTTATTTATTTATTTATTTATTTATTTATTTACTTATTAAATTCGCCATACATACATAACTACATAATTACAAATAACATACATATAAGGTTACAAAACGTAAACCATACATTAAAGAAAATAAGTGGCAGGGACATCGCAACAGCACGTAGCCAATTACTGCGGGCCCTTTGTAATAAAATATATAAAAAATATTTAAGACTTGAAACAAGAAATTAACTACAGCACGTGAAAGAAGACACAAGACTACGGCAACAATTACACTTTAAACAAACTGTCTTAAAAGTACGCGGATTGTCACAGTCATAACACTCAGCCAGAGTGTTCCAGATTCGTGTAGATCTTACCACGTACGACTTCTGGTAGGTGCTGGTTTTGCATTTTCCCATGACGTATTTTACAACACCAGAGCTAGAAGATCTGGTTGTTCTGACATCGCGAACTGGTGGTAAAACGTTGGAATTGACATTTGTTAGTCCGTGCATCATTTTGAAAAAAAATACCATATCAAGATATTCATGCCAGTATGTTAGAGGAAGCAAATGCAACGATTTCAATCTTTCGCTGTATGATACTGAGCATAAGTATGGTAAATTCAAAATATTACTTTGCTCTATCTAAACCACTGCCTACACAACACTCTAGTTTCCCAGTACTCTACTTTTCCCCCTCACACAGGAACGAAACTGCAACCTCTTAATGATCGGTTTGACGGTTTAATCATTGAGCTACTGAGGCTTGGATGCTGGAGTGCTAAGGTTGCAAATTCATAGTCATATTTGCTTTTTAACACTTTGAAGCCTGACGACGAGTCTAGTATTTTATTCTGGCTAACGCCAGACGATTTTATTCAGCACAGGGAGAGGTCCAGGCCTCAAAGTGTTAAAACCTATCTCTTTAACACTTTGAAGCCTGACGACTAGTCGTTGGTATTTTATTCTGGCTAACTCCAGACGATTTTATTCAGCACAGGGAGAGGTCCAGGCCTCAACGTGTTAAAAGACAACTTTTGCATATGACATGACAGAAGTGTATAGTATATATAGCTGCTACACCTGCCCCACATAGGCGTCTATCAGTCCTGAAGGTACGATGCGTTCCAGGTTAGAACCCCGTCTGGGTCTCAGAAATCTTTTCTGAGTAATTGAGCTTGATGAACGTCCACCAAACGTCTGTTGCATTACACCAAGCTCGCAAACGTACCACATGCAGTACATGTATATACACATCTCATATGCAGACGCTGCCACTTAGGAGCACATATGACTATGAATTTGCAACCTTAGCTCTCCATCTGAGCCTCAGTGGCTCAATGGTTAGAGCGTCTAACCAGTCATTAGAAGATTGCTGGTTCGAACCCTGTCTCGGGACTCAGAAATCATTTCTGAGTAATTGAGCTTGACGAACGTCCACCAAACCTCTGTTACATTACACCAAGCTCGCAAACGTACCACATGCATTACATGTATACATACAACTTTTGGTACGGGTATTGTGATATAAAATGGAAGTTGTTATTCTAGGGCTGTGGCGGAAAACCTTGAACTAAAGAATAAAGAGCTTCTTGAAAAAGTTCATATTCTAGAGGCAAGAATTGAACAAAGAAATCTTCAGGTGAACACAGGAAGATCTAGTTACATTGTGTAATTTCAAATAGCTGGCACTGACGTAGTTTTTTTGTCAGTTTCTTGTGCGATTTAAAATATTGCATTAAATTAAGTGATGATGGTGGTGGTGGTTATGGTGATGATAGTGGTTGAGGTCATGGTGGTGGTCATAGTGGTAGTTGTAGTGGTGGTCATGATGGTGGTTTGTGGTGGTATTTTTTTGTGGTGGTGGTGGTGGTGGTCGTCGTCGTCGTCATCGTGGTCGTGGTGGTTGTGGTGGTCATGGTGCCTGGTGGTGGTCGTGATGGTCATAGTAATCGTGGTGGTGGTGGTGGTGGTGTGTCGGTGGTGGTGGTGGTGGTGGTGTTAGTCGTGGTGGTCGTGATAGTCACGGTTGGTTGGTGTTGGTCATAATTCTGATGATGATGATGTGGTGATGGTATGTTTTGTTGTTGTTGTTGTTGTTGTTGTTGTTGTTGTTGTTGTTGTTGTTGTTGTTGTTGTTGTTGTTGTTGTTGTTGTTGTTGTTGTTGGTAGTGATTGTGTGAATGATAATGATAATGATAGTGCTGTTGATGATGATGTTGATGAGAGTGACAGATGTTGATAATGTAGATGACGTGATGATTATGATTATGGCTATGTCCATCACTTTCAAATCTAACCCAAAGCACTGTTTTCGTTACAGGGAGATTTTGATCCAAGCAAAGTGAAAGTTGTTCACTTGTCCCAGAATCCATTCATGCGAGCCCGACACAATCGATCGCAGCAGATGGAGCAGTTGAAAGAAGAATGTGAGGCCCTGCGAAGGAAACTTAAGATGTTGGAAGAAGGCGGTAAATCGAAGACAACAAAGGTTGAACATATAGTTATAGATGAACCAAGCCCTTCTGATATCAGAGGTACTGTACTGTGAGTGTTTTGAACAGCTTAAAAAAGTAATGTTCCGTTGTTGGTTGTTTCTGCTTTGATTTGTTTAGTTGCAAATACAGATGACAATTTTATTTAAAATTCTATGTTCATTGCGACACACAAATACTTTACACAGTGATTTAACACTCGGAATACGGGAGAATTTACTCAATTTTCAAACTTTTATCGTTGATCAATCATTCCGCAAACTTTTGCGTGTATCTGGACTGGCGTCATTTCTCTAGGCTAACGTCATTTTCTGTGAATACTAAACCAACTTTGGCAGAAGAAAAAGGCATCCAGATGAAACTTCAGTTGATAATAAGTCTGATAATATACTATATAAATAAGTTTTGTGGAAACACCACGTAAAATATTTATTTGCTAAGCTTTCGGCCTGTTGACTCAGGCCTTCGTCAGAGCATTAACAACAACGTATAATAAGGTATAATATACAAGCTTAGCAAATAAATATTTTACGTGGTGTTTCCATAAAACTTATTTATATTACATTATCGCCATGAAAACTTTCAAAGAATTAAGTGTGGCAAAGATTATTAATATAGAAAAAGCACTGTAAGATATTTTATTTTATGTTTCTAGATTTACAAGCCCAGGTGTCGTGTGCCGAACTCAAAAACCAGAGACTGAAAGAAGTGTTCTCCCAAAAGATCCAAGAATTCAGAGAAGCTTGTTATTCTTTGACTGGCTATCGAATAGACGTTGTGCAAGATCAACAGTACAGACTAAAATCCATGTATGCGGAAAGATCGTCCGATAGTCTCTTGTTTCAGGTTAGTACTCCTTTATGACACCGCTGCCAAACGTTTTGCGCATGCGCGACGTCCGAGCTCGTCCTCGGAAAAAGAGCGGGAAAACACTGAAATATTTGGACTGGTCCGAGAGTCCGACACAAAAGTTAAAATTATAAGCAGACTACCAAAAAGATAAGGTAGGTAATTTGTGCATGGCTTCCTTGTCAATATTGTAACATATTCTGAATTTACCCCTTCGTAATTTTCTTTACCTTTTTTTAAAACACAAATGAATAGTCGAGTCTTACTTAGTCTTCACTGTCTGGTTGTTGTCGCCACGGCTAGTCCCCACTTCTCTTGCAATATTTACTCAGCGAATTCACGCATGCGCAAACGTTTGGCAGCGGTGTTCTCCTTTATACCGTTCCATTAGCCTAGTTTCTAGGCCCTCCTTTCCACGCTCCTATTATAGGGAGGTTTAAATCCAGTGCGAGTTCGAGTTTGCTACTGCGCAATAGATCTGCGCAATTTTGGCGGTATTTAGTTCTTTTCGCGGGGGAACTCGAACTCGCACTGGATCTAAACTTTTCTATTTACGCGCTTTGGTACACCGCTGCCAAACGTATTGCGCCTGCGTGAGCTTCCGATATCTGTGGGGAAAAAAGAGCGGGAAACTATACAACCTCGTACCCAGGTTCTTATCTCCACTGCTCCGCTTGGAAACGACTTGTGACGTCAGGATGAAGAAGATCTCGACGACGAAGCAAGGAAACGATGAAGAACTGCAAAGAAATGTTCGTTCGAATAAGAAAGGCATATTTTTTGCTTCATAAGTACTTTGAGTGTTCTCTGGTAGCGTGGACTAAGAAGATTACTAAAATGAATACAGAATATCACTGTCTCCCGGGCCCCGGTATACATACACCCCCCCCAACCAACCCCCCCCCCCCCCCCCCCCCCAAAAAAAAAAAGAGACGGCTGGACGCGTGAGTCACAGAGCGTGTCTGACGTTTTGCGTAAATAAATTTCAACCATACAAGCTGACTGAAATATAAGTGATTGCCCTGATCCTGCAGCCTGAATGACGAAAACATCTTGGCTATTAACCAATTTCTCCAAAGCTTCCCGTTGTAAATCGTTTAAGCAATCAATCTTAAACGTTTCTAAAATGCGATCGCATGCCTCATTCATCAGCACTCTGCTGATTGCCAATAATATATGCCTGCTGAAAATGTGCATACACGTTTGTGATTGGTGCAAATCGACAATGACAAGCTCACGAGTCCGGCCGTGATTTCGGGGGAGGTTAAGTACTGGGGCCCAAGATACGGCTGGAAATCGAGCCTAAATAAAACTGGCAACTAATGTGATTGTTTTTCTATTGTAGTGTACTGCCAATGGGAAAACAATGCTACTGGAGACCGATTTTTCACTGCAAGTGAAGAGCCTTATAGACAGTTACCTCATGCGTTATGATTCTATTCCAGCATTTTTGAGTAGTATTACTCTTGAACTCTTCGAACGACAAACCCAAATGATGAACTAACGGTTAGGATAGCTAAAAAACGAGCGAATCGTCAAATCGTTGCTGTTAAAATTGTGGGTATACGAGGCAGTGATCTAATTCCTACAGGAAAACTTTTCAGATTTATTTTTGTCACTCTTGAACTCTTCGAACGATAAACTCATGATGAACTGTGCGGCTAAGATTATAGTTAAAAACGAGCGAGGTGAACGTTTTTCATCACATCGTTGCTGTTCAAAATGTGGGTATACGAAGCAATGATCTTCCTAAATATAGGAAGTCTGTTCAGATGTATTTTTAAAGTGCTTATATCACTTGTGGGGTTTTAACGTATTTGAATAGAGCAAAAAAAGTTAGTTAATAAGTTATTTTGCCGTTTTTGATTTAGTCAAATAGCTCCTGACATTGGCTTCTGAACATGCCAATTCTCAAAAATTTCCGTTGTTCATTTTAACACCTTGGTGGCCTGGGACTCAGGAACGAGTCAATTCAAAACAACTACGTTTTGGCTTATTGATTCACAAAAAACACATATATTTCACGGAAAAATCGAAATGTCAAGCTCACACCCGTTTTCCAGTGCGCACATTGATTCCAAATAAGAAGACGGTCGTCTTAGGTTCTGAGTCCCAGGCCCCCAGTGCTTAAAAATGAACGACGGAAATTTTTGGCGTAAGGCCCAAATTGGCATGTTTAAAGGCCTATATCACAGAAACTATTAAACTAAATAAAAAACGGCAAAATAACTAATTAACTAACTATTTAAATATGTTAAAACCCCCCAAGTGATATAATGTCACTTTCTAAGTCTATATAGTGTCACTTTCTAAGTCTATATAGTGTCACTTTCTAAGTCTATATAGTGTCACTTTCTAAGTCTATATAGTGTCACTTTCTAAGTCTATATAGTGTCACTTTCTAAGTCTATATAGTGTCACTTTCTAAGTCTATATAGTGTCACTTTCTAAGTCTATATAGTGTCACTTTCTAAGTCTATATAGTGTCACTTTCTAAGTCTATATAGTGTCACTTTCTAAGTCTTCGAACGACAAACCCAAAAGTCTTCGAACGACAAACCCTAAGTCTTCGAACGACAAACCCAATCTCACGTAAAGAGGATTTGTTAAAAAACCTACTGAGGCTATCGAGCATAAATAAAGTTTATTATTATTATTATTATTATTATTATTATTATTATTATTATGGTTATATGAAGACTATGAAACTATTATGGGATTATGGGAAGCGAAAGGCTATGCCTCACTCAATCTAACGGCACAAAATCTACGAGATACGGTGGCTCGCTACGAGAAAAAGCAAAAACCTCCTGAACTAAGCAGCAATGTTGGTAATTACGAGGCAAATGAGCGGCAAATCGACGTTGGGCAAGGAAACGGTGAAAGGATGGGCCATGTTGTCCTTGGCGAAAGAGCTACCGCGTCGGAAACTAACATAATCAATCAAGTGCTGATCAATGAGCGGCAAGTCGACGTAGGGGAAGGAAATGGTGAGAGGATAGGTCAGCCTGCTCTTGATGAAGGGATTACTGTTTCAGAATCTAGTATAAACGATCAAGTGCAAGTCAACATCGAAAGCAGTTATTCGCATCAAGGAGGAACACTCAATTCAGTAAATATGCACATTACTGATAGCAATGCACCTTTGCATAACAATAGCTTCAACGATGCGCCTAACGAAGAACCAAGCTTCAAATGGAATGAAGTTAAAGGTGCTGAATTCTGTGCAAGGATAAACGATGCATACGAAGAAATTGTTCATTGGAAACGTAACGTGTTTTTGATTCCATCGGGGAGGAGTGGCAAGTCATTCGTACAAGAGATGGCTAGGCTTTATCAGTCATATGCTGATGCGAGTCCGCTTGATTGCATTTCATTGAAGGCATGCTCAGTCATGCAATCTTTGTTATTGCAAAAACCGTTTGTTAAAAGTAAGACAAAAGATCATGTTAATTGTTTAGAAAGGCGGCTTAATCTCTGGTTAAAAGGCGACATAAAGGCACTCGTTAATGAAGGCAGATGTATTCAAAAGCATCTCATCTCCCAAACAAACCAGCCGCTCGAATTCGAGAAGATCACGCGTGGTTTCAGTCGGCTTATGCTGCAAGGAAAGGTCCATCAGGCAGTCCGCCTGATTTCCAATGCAGATAAAGAATCTTGGCAGCTAAAGAATCTACCTCAGCATTGCGTGTGTGGTGCCAACTTCTCTACAGATCATGCTATGATTTGTTCACACGGTGGTATGACCATTGTTCGCCATAATGAGATCCGCGACATCACTGCTGATTGGCTGAGAGAGGTGTGTAATGAAACAGAGAAGGAACCACAGCTACAGCCAATTACGGGTGAAAGCATATATCCGCAATCTGCAAACCGACAAGACGAGGCTAGATCTGATATGAAGGCTAAAGGTTTCTGGTGTCGCCAACAAAGCGCATTTTTTGACGTAAGGGTGTTCCACCCAAACGCGCCTAGTTATCGCAACACCAGCATTAGTTCTTTATACAGAAGCCAGGAGAATATGAAAAAAAGAGAATACGGCGACAGAGTAAGAGAAATAGAGCATGGTACGTTTACACCTTTGATCTTTTCTACAAGTGGTGGTCTGAGCAAAGAAACAACGGTTGCGTACAAGAGAATGGCAGAGATGCTAGCAGTCAAGTGGAAATGGGAATATGCTGTCACCTTAGCATGGATGAGATGCCGCCTCTCCTTCGCTCTATTAAGATCAGCCATTGCATGCATGAGAGGGACTAGAAAATCCCCTAATCAAGTGAAAAACAAAAACTTAGAACTCGGTCTGCTGGAGAGCCAGCTACGCTGCTAATGACTCTTCCTTTATATCGGAGTGTGATTTTACTGACATTTTTAACTTAATTTTTATTATCATTATTTGAACTAAGGTTTCTTATTAACTTTGTATGAAATCCCTGTGGACTGCCATGAGTTTATATGTATTATATTGCAATTAACTTCTTTTTTTTTTTTTTTTTTTTATTGTAAAGTATAGTCATAAAATGTGAAATAAAGTTTTATTATTATAATTATAATCTTTTTGTAACTTACATAATTATGCCAAATTATGTTTTTGTAAATTCCTTAATTAGGCAAAATGCTAATCTTTTTGTAACTTGCATAATTATGCCAAATTATAAAAAAAAAAATTATTATTATTATTATTATTATTATTATTATTATTATTATTATTATTATTATTATTATTATTATTATTATTATTATTATTATTATTATTATTATAATGATTGAACGGCCAAGATTAGCTACAAACGAGCGAGGTGAACGCTTTTCATCAAATCGTTGTTCAAATTGTGGGTATATATGCGAGGCAGTGATGTTCCTATAGGAAAACTGTTCAGATTTATTTTTGTCATTTTTGAACTCTTTGAACGACGAACTCAAATGATAAACTGAACGGCTAAGATTAAGTAAAAACGAGCGAGGTGAACGCTTTTCATCAAATTATTGCTGTTAAAATTTAAATATGGGAGGCTGTGATCAAGACTGTTTATATTTACATTGGTTCTAAATAAAAACAAAAAAGAAGCCACTCGAGTCGAATCATTAGAAAGCAAAATTCTAGTTCAGTGCCCAGCCCTAGAGATTCGTGACCTGGTGAGTCCTGGTCAAATTGGACACACCTATAGTTCTGGTCAAATTGGACACGCCCATCTCTAGAGATTTTTGACCTGTCAAACTGGACACGCCAAGCCCTGGGAATCCATGATGTGGTCAAAGTGGACACGCCCAGCTCTGGAGATACGTGACGTCGTCAAAGTGGACATGTCCATCCCTGGAGATTTGTGGAGTGTCAAATTGGGCACGCCAAGCCCTGGGAATCCATGATGTGGTCAAACTGGACACGCACAGTCCTGGGGATCCGTGACGTGTCAAAATGGACACGCACAGCCCTTGGAATATTTCTGCGATGACTGGAAGCGATGAGCTATATGGTTGCATGCGTTCATACGGTTGTCAATCAGCCGTCACGAGTGTAAATACCTGAGGCTCTATACACCACTTTCATAATAGCGATTAATTTGAATATTCTTTCGTGTGCATCTTAATAAGCCTTTCTGGCCTCGTTTGTGCGTCTGCAATTCAAAAGAATCTTTGCTTCATAACGAGGCTAGGAAGGCTCATTTAGATGTACATAAAATAATATTTAAAGTGAAGGCCTTTATGAAAGTGGTCTATACGTTCACACAAACATCGTCTTAACATGGCTTATCTGCTCGTCAAAATCTCTAATATGACACTGAAGAAAAACAGGTAAGAGACCGTATCGCAAACGTATGAAATAGTTTCCATCCACACTATCGTTTTCCATGGTCTCTTCCTCAAATTGACTATATCATGCTAATTGTAATCAAGCTCTCAAATTGAGTGTGGGAGTCAATTTCAACGTCAACTCTGTCCCACATGCGGGATGTTAAACTAAAAAGCGTATAAGGGATGTTGTGGTCGCGGTCTGAGAGGCGGGACTTTTTTCCGGAGGGTTGTGATTAGGCCTAGGGCTACCGAGGGGTTGTGGTTAGGTTTAGAGTTTCCGGGGGGTAGTGGTTTGGGGTGGGGGTGGGTTAGGAATTAGTTTTTCAATTCCTTGAAATAGGCGAGTTTCAGGGTGTTGCGCGCGCATCATTTTTCAAAACAACTGGCAAGCTCCACTCAAAATAAACATACTGTTTAAAATCAACAAAGTATAGATACAGTTTCTGGATGTTTAACATTGTTATTCTGCTGTTATTGGCTCGCTAGCAAGTCTGTTTGCCATTCCTTACTTTGTGGAGAGCCCGCCAAGAGCCCGCCAATTCCTTTGCAAGATGATGCGCGCGCAGTACCCTGAAATTCGCCTATTGACTCCCACACTCAATTTGAGAGCTTGATGACAATCAGTATATAACAGTCAACGCCGACTTTATGTGTCGCCTCTAGGGAGACTGGAAACGATTTGAGAGGTGAAAGTTAATTTCAGCGGTTTCACTTTAGAATTCAAAATGGCGACACCGCGAGGTTGATACAGCTGTGGGGAAGGTGAGTGGCTTTTCCATAATTTAGCAGGGTTAGCAAAAGATTCATGGCATAGGAATATTTTTTTTGTGTGTGTTAGGTTGTCAAGCATAGTTCCGTTGTGTATTTTCTGTAGCAAACAAGAATCGATGTTAGAAATAAGCGATTGTTTGTATTGTACGTCTGCCACACTCTGGGGACACCGTTGGGGCATCTGATGCCAATTATTAGTTTTCATATTCAATTCTCAGATTCACTAGTGTATTTTAATTGCTATATCTGGTTTGAATATATGTTCAGCCATATTGTTGATGACCTGATGTGACTATAATTTCTGACTTTGAGCAATAACCTGCAAAAAAATAAACAAGATCTTTTGCACATTTTAGATTTTGTTTTGTTATTTTGTTTTTTCCCCCGACCGCATAGCAAATGTTCTATGTGTAAAGTATTTTTGTGTTGTAATCAGAAGAAGAACTGTTTTGCATCCTTCCACGAGATTTCTATAACTTAACTGTTCCTCACTGTTATTGACAGAATCTAGTTTTATATATGGTATAATGACTGAATTTTATGCATACTTGAACTATTTATAGGTTTTAACTATTTTCTATTTTTAACTGTTGATACGCCTATACCACCTGTTGGGACTTTAAAGTCTCTGTTGCTATGACAACATGTTTTATTCCAACATTGTTATTAGGAGCAACATTGGGAGCACGGGTGCAGGGGCGGATACAGAGGGGGGTGACTGGGTGACTAGTCACCCCCCTTCCCTGCCCCAACCAATACAGGTTTATACAGCGATACACTACTCGTGTGTAAAACGTGTCTAAATTATATTGTATGACAATGCTTATTGATACAGGCTGTAGCTATGGCCTCTCCCGTTTGCAATAAGATTGGACATCTTGATACGCTAATATCTTGTAAATTTGAAACCCCAATTTTAACAAGTAAGAATCACGATTATATAGACGTATTGTATACAATCTCAATCTGAAATCTGAATATACATAGTAATTTTGGAACATAAACTTATAAAACATATCCCCATGAGTCCAGGACAATGACGACATGTCCTCCTTATGGTGTATTCATATATTTGGGTATTTTGTTTGGTAATTTATATCCTTCAAAACTCTTTCAAACCCCCCTCAAAATGCAGGAAATCCTATTTCAGAGACTCTAAAATTCAAAATTTTCCGAGGGAGTATGCCCCGGAGCCCCCTGGAAGTTTGTTGCACCTTCGGCGCTCCCCTGCCACCACGTAGTAAGTATTACCTGTCCCCCCCCCCTTGCGCGCCCTTGTTAAATATTGTGAAATAAACAACTGAGTACCTTATAGTCACCCCCCTTGCAAAAATCCTGTATCCGCCACTGGGGTGGCATCTGCTATTAGGGTGCTGCCTCTCACCAATAGTTAAGCTCTGTTAGATAAGGTTAGTACTTGGATGAGTGACTCTGGGAATAACCCCATTCTTGGGGTGGGGACTCATGTGAGTAGAGTTTAGTTGGTCTCTCCTGTGCTTCGAGGGTTTTTCGCTGGGTTCTCTGGTTTTCCTCCCTCCGTAAAATCAACACCTATAGGTCTTAGCTGTAAATGGAGGACCCCACCAGCTCTGCTGAAAAACTTATCCTCCTTAAGTAAATAAATAATAATAATAATAAGGGCCTTTGCTTGAAAATGTCTACGAAGGGCCTTTGCTCGAAACGTCGAGAAGATTTTTCTCTGTTTTTCAGGCCAACGTGACTTAACCCTGGTAATATTTACAAAAAATCCTAGTCTGGTAAACAAAGGGTTTTAAATGGCCCTATTATGTCATACATCGAACTGAACTTATGTTAAACTTTTCAAATCATCCGAGTCCCCAGTAGCTCAATAGTTAGAGCGTCTCATGGGTGATCATAATTAGGGTTTGATCCATATACAGGTCAGTGGTTTTAAATGGCTCGAAGTTAAGAACATTTAAAGTGCTTATATCACTTGTGGGGTTTTAACATATTTAAATAGATAAGAAAAAGTTAGTTAATAAGTTGTTTAGTTGTTTTTGATTTAATTTAATAGTTTCTGAGATATAGGCCTTTAAATATGCCAATTTGGGCCTTTCGCCAAAAATTTCCGTCGTTCATTTTTAAGCACGAGGGCCTGGGACTCAGGAACCTAAGCCGACTGTCTTCTTAGTGCATGGAATCAATGTGCGTACTGGAAAACGGGTGTGAGCTCGACATTTCGATTTTTCAGTCAAATATATGTGTTTTTGTGAATCAATAAGCCGAAACGTAGTTGTTTTGGATTGACTCATTACTGAGTCCCAAGGCCTCCAAGGTGTTAAGATGAACGACGGAAATTTTTGAAAATTAGCATGTTCAGAAGCCAGTATGTCTAAATTTTGTTTGGACTAAATCAAAAACGGCAAATTTATTAACTAACTTTTTTTGCTCTATTCAAGTGGTATATAAGCACTTTAACACACACTTGATATTTTGTTGATTTTAACAGGTAAAAGAGCGGGGGGCAAAACAATGGCCTTATTCCACGAGATAATTCTCCTTACGTTTCTATTTGGTGTAACATTCATCTTCGTCCTGCCTTCTGTTTGTCAAAATCTTGGATTCTCGATGTATTACAACCCAACGAAAACTGATAAAACGACAGTAGACCGCGAAAATGATTTGAGAGTCCTCGAGGCCAAGGAAGTTATAAAAAACTTAGAGTCAAGTCTTCTCAATAAGAATTTCGCCAAACAACGCCGTACTCGTGAGAAAAAACCCTTAGATTTTGCGATTGTACTTATAAGCGTGCACAGACGATCCAATCCTCACTACCTTCTCCAAACAGCCGTACGATTGATGCTTGACGTGGAAAAAGACCAGGGCAATTCTGAAATTCTCATATTCAATGCTGACGAGAAACCCGATTTAAACGGCGACGTGCAACTATTATCACGGTTTGTGAAAATTGTGAACCGTTCGGCTCTAGACCCCGTGGGTGAGGACATTTATGAAAAAGAGCAACATGATTATATGTACGCGCTAAATATCGGCCTGCAATTAGGTTCACGCTACATTGTGGTCGTAGAGGACGACGCACTGGCGACCTTTGGAATTCTGGGGAAACTGCGTTATCTGCTGAAGTGGAAAATTCCCTGGAAGTGGCTAAGCTCCAATTCACGCACTTGGGCCTACCTCAAGCTTTACTACCCTGAAAAGTGGCAAGGTTTTGGTAACACCGAAGTTCCCGAATTGCTAATTATTGGTGTACTAGGTGCGTTGTGTTTTACGATTTTTCGACGGAAGATTTTCAAAACCCCACGGAAAAGCTCGGATAAGAAGATATTGTACATGTGGTGCCTGTACGGCTTCCTGTATTTCATTTTGGTTGCTTACAGTTTTGGAAGAGCACATTGGATCGAAATGAGGAAAATTCTTCCGTTACTATACGGCGTTAGTACGGCTCCGAGGTGTTGTACCCCCGCGATTCTCTTTCCCGCCGACCAAGCTCGGAATCTAGTTGACTTTCTGAGCAGGACAAAATGCCGGGATGGTTACCCCGTTGATTTTGCCCTCGATGACTTTGCAAGGGAGAGCGGAATAAAAGCCTTACTAG
Organism: Corallium rubrum; assembly: GCA_964035015.1. NCBI lineage: Eukaryota > Metazoa > Cnidaria > Anthozoa > Scleralcyonacea > Coralliidae > Corallium > Corallium rubrum. The sequence continues at coordinate 9,236,557 of OZ036011.1, forward strand.
TATCACCTAACTTATTCACTCACATTGGATTTCACTCGAGCTTGCATTCATATGACAAGAATACCAAGGAGTTCAGGTTGCTTTTTCGACCATGAAAATAATCAGGCTGTCTGGGAGGCGAGGGTGAAAGTCAGGGACCGGTATCACAGGAAATACAGTGGGTGCCAAAAGTATGAGTCCAGTCTCACTTTTTGCCAAAAATTCGAGAAAAGTGTATCTTCTGAAAAATAAAGTTGCATTAGCTACTTGAACATGCGCATTGAGGTCTGCAATTGTCTCCCACATTTTGTCCTTGAAATATTTTGCCATATATAATTTCAAAATAAGTTTATCTAATTCTCTACACGCATGTGCGTCAAGGATGGCTAAAGATCTAAGTGAAGGAGTTAGAGGACAAATTATTGCTCTAAGTAACGAAGGTTTCTCACAGCGACAAATTGCTGTAAAGATAGGAGTGTCGAAAGGTGCTGTGCAGCGAACCGTAGAAAGGTTCAGAAAAACTCAATCCTATTCCAACCTACCGAAGTCTGGGAGACCAAGGTGTACTACACCACAAGAGGGTCAGTTTATAAAAATAACTTCTTTGCGTAATTTCAGACCACTTGCAGCCAATCTCCTTCTTACTGTTGTTTTGCTGTTTGTTTTCTCTCGGGTGGCGTTAATTGTCGATTGAATATTACCAGCAGTTGCTGTTCTATTACGCAAAGAAGTTACTTTTATGAACTGATTCTCTTGTTGTGTAGTACACCTTGGTCTCCCAGACTTTGGTAGGTTGGAATAGGATTGAGTTTTTCTGAACATTTCCACGGTTCGCTGCACAGCACCTTTCGACACTCCTATCTTTGCAGCAATTTGTCGCTGTGAGAAAGCTTCGTTACTTAGAGCAATAATTTTTCCTCTAACTCCTTCACGTAGATCTTTAGCCATCCTTGACGCATTTTGAAAACTTATATAAACTTATTTTGAAATTATATATGGCAAAATATTTCAAGGACAAAATGTGGGAGACATTGCAGATCTCAATGCGCATGTTCAAGTAGCTAATGCAAGTTTATTTTTCAGAAGATACACTTTTCTCGAATTTTTGGCAAAGACTGGGACTGGACTCATACTTTTGGCACCCACTGTATATCCCCCCCAAAAATGTGTCCGGAAATTTGTCCCCCCTCAGAATGATTCCGTACAGGATAATTGATATACGTGTAATGTGGACAAAACTTTTTAAAAGTAAAAAATATATATTTCTGAATGATAAATTATAACAGCTAAATATATATTTACAAAAACTACAATATACAAACTTATTTATTTATTTAATAAAAACTTTGGCTTAATTGGACTTTCACTAAACTAATCATTTTTACAAAGTTTTGATGGTGGAACACATGAATGGCAAAGCCATTCCTGATCACCTACACCCCAGAATGGCAAAGAATGGCACATGAATGGCAAAGCCAGTATCACCTATCCCCCAGCTACTACACCAGTATATGACCAATACGGATCGCTTTTGAGAGTCATCGCTCATTGAAAAAAGGCGTCTACTGCGTTTGTGAATCATGCATAATCCGTATATACCGTTTTTTGAAAAACGGCAAACTACACTATTATATTAATAACAAAGCAAGAAAATGGTGAGCTGCCGAGAATTTCGACAACGAAATACTGACGTTTCACGCGGAGCCCTTCATTAACCTCGAGCCAACACGCTCTTCAGAAAGCAAAAAAGAGTTTCTTAATCTAAATATTATATATTTAGCTGTTATAATTTATAATTCAGAAATATATATTTTGTACTTTTAAAACGTTTTGTCCACATTACACGTAGCTATATCAATTATCCTGTAAGGAATCATTCCTGAATCTCAAGTCAACCACTCTACTGCGTGGATTGACTTCAGCCATTCGTTTCGATCGGATCGAAAACTTTTCATTTTCTTCATGTAAACACAACAAGGAGAAACAACATGCGAGATTTGACTTGAACACTCAATCTGCTTCATGTATACAGGCCTTCAGTTTGGCCTCAGATCGACTTCGGATTAGCCCGAAGATGAGCCGATAGCTAGCCAAAGCCAAACAACGTATTGAAAGGGTGAATTTCCTTCAGTTATTGGCAAACGTTTTGCGCTTGCGTGACTTTGGTAGGTTTTGTATAGGTTTTGAGGCCACGAGGGGATATGTGATTTATTCACCAAGGACGAAGCCCAAGGTGAATAAACACATATCCCCAAGGGGCCTCAAAATAACGTACTTATTTTTCACATGGCGAGGTTGACAGGATTTCATAGGATAAGGAGTAGTGCGGGGGATATTAGATGGGGAGATTAGAGGAGAATATTATAGCGAGGAATGGTAGAAGGCAATTTTCGAGCCTTAGAGGGGAATATTAATCTATTGTTTTGCCAGGGCTATTGAATATATTCCCCTAAAAGAACAAAGGAAACCGAGGCATGTGAAAAATAAGTATGAAAAGAGTTTAATAAAATTTAATATGAAAAATTGTATCCGACTCTTGGGCCAATAAAATAGAATCTTGTAATAATTACAAGAACACCACTGATCCACTGAAACGTGGTTGGTAAATATATTTTTGAAAGTACAGTTATGAAAGCAGTGTGTTGAAGAAAAGAGTGTTGCGTAGTTTTCTACATCGCTAAAATGCTTTGAACAGTCCGCTTATTTTTGCGCATGTTCTTTGATTTTGTTGTCCGGAATCCGATATGTTCGTTCCCATTCTACGCGGCCAACAGTTCATCTTAAGATGGATTCGTGGATGGATTTTTTTTATCAAAATATTCAGTATGCCCGTATAGGCGAGTTTGATTGATTGATTGATTGATAATAATATTTATTCGGGAAAAACCAACATCACAAAAGTGTTTTTCAGAAGGTTCCTGAGAAACATAAAAATACAAAATATAAAAGAAATAAAGTACAGGATATGTATCACAAAATTATGAAGGAAGAATATATGTTAAAATTAATATAGCTATATTACAAAGAAAGAACAAGTAAGGTAAACAGTACCATTATGGTCGTGGTAGTTTAAGGAGTTCGTTTTTAAAAGTTGGCAATTGTTCAATTGATCTTATATTGCATGGGATCCGCAAAGCGTTATTCTCTTTATAAGCATGATAAGTGAGTTTCTGCTACCCCCAATTTGTCTTTGGTTTACTGAGGTAAATATCGTCCTTGCGTCTTGTGTCATAAGTATGATTAATATTAGTCAGTTCGAAATCAAAATCTATTAAATTATTTTTACACTTGAAAATCGAGTTTCAAGGTGTTGCGTGCGCATCGTTTTGGAAAGGAATTGGCGGGCTCTTGGCGGGCTCTCCACAAAGTAAGCAATGACAAACAGACTTGCTAGTGAGCCAACAACAGCAGAATAACAGTGTTAAACATCCAGAAACTATATCTATACTTTGTTTATTTTAAACAGTATGTTTACTTTGAGTGGAGCTTGCCAGTTTTTTTGAAAAATGATGCACGCGCAACACTCTGAAACTCGCCTATTCCCGTTTCTCGCTTTAGCATCTGATTCTGAAATTCTTGTACGAAAGTTTTATCTTCGTCTATAGACCTTATTCATAAATGGCCGCCAAATTAATATTCTTTTATGTGCATATAAATTAGCCCTTGTGAACTCGTTTTCATGTACGGAATTCAAAAGAATTTTTACTTCAAAACGAGGTCATAAGGGCTGATTTATATGCACATAAAAGAAACACCGCTGCCAAACGTTTTGCACATGCGCGACGTCCGAGCTCGTCCCAGGCTCGTCCTCAGGAAAAGAGCGGGAAAAACACTGAAATATTTGGAATTGTCCAAGACACAGAATAGTAAAACAACCAGAAGTCCAACTCGAGTGAAAACTTGTCCGCATTTCTTCAATGCGCAGGCGCGATATTTTACGCCATCCGACGCCATCCTGGCAAGTTCCCCCGGCAGTTTTAACCTTCTTTTGAAGGTCCAAACTGCTGGGGGAACTTGCCAGGATGGCGTAGAATGGCGAGGAATCAAGATGCACGAGGCGACATGCGCGCGGATATAAACTTCAAAGGTTCCGACGCGAGTTGGACTTCTGGTTGTATTACTATTCTGTGTCCAAGAGTCCGACACAAAAGTTAAAATTATAAGCACACTACCAAAAAGATAAGGTAGGTAATTTGTGCATGGCTTCTTTGTCAATATTGTAACGTATTCTGAATTTACCCCTTCATAATTTTCTTTACCCTTTTTTTAAAACATGAAATGTCGAGTCTTACTTAGTCTTCACTGTCTGGTTGTTGTCGCCACGGCTAGTTCCCACTTCTCTTCTCTTCTCTCAGCGAATTCACGCATGCGCAAGCGTTTGGCAACGGTGTTCATAAAAGAATGCAGTTTTGAGCCTTTTAACACAACATGGTCTCTCGTTCCGTATGATGATATATAACATACAACCCAACACGCGTGTATGATGCATTTCATCATACATGTGCTTAATAAAGAGGTTATTAATGAAACCCTTCCCCCCCCCCCGAACCCCCTAATCCTAATCTCCAAAAATGTGAATTTCCCGGGGGGAATCCTAACCCTAACTTGAAAAGTGTCGGGGGGGGGGGGTTATTATGAAATGCATCATACACGCGTGTTGGGTTGTATGTTATATATCATCATACGGAACGAGAGACCATGTTGTTTAACAACTATTTACCCTAAGCTGTCCCTATGGCCATATCCATCCCTAAACAACCCTCACTTGTTCCTAACTATCCCTCGTTTCTTGGTTTTCGTTGATTTCGTTTTCGTGACTGACTTTCACAGCCAGGTAATTTACCATTTTTATTATCTGCTCTATCTTTCGTTAATCTCTGTAAAACCCGTGGTTATCTAGCTGTTGAACCTTGGATTTTCTGTTGCAGTTTGGATTTACTATCAAGAAGAACAACCAAGGCAGTATAATTTTCAAAACTTGTTTACATTGCCATTAGCAACTGTTTTATGCGGCTACATGTGTTGAAGTGAATTCTTGAAACACTTGCCGTTGGAAATACTACAGATATCTGTTCTACTGAAGCTTTAGGATCAAGTTATTCAAGTTTTGTACAGTCTGGTAGAGTCAATTTAGCCGTTTGTTTGACTGTAGTTCAACTTAGTGTATCTGGAATTATCTTCTTTTATACGACGTTGAACGACAAGCTATTATCCATTTTTTACCGAAAGGAATACACTATTATCTGTGTGTTTGTCAAGGAAGCTTGTACAAGAATTAAGGAAAGCAACTGTCAGAAGTTTTGTGTTTTCTCCCCGACTCAGGGACAAGGCTTTTTTGTTTTGATTTCAATATGAAGACATGACATAACTTTGGGACAAGAGGAGGAAAATGGCGGTTTATTTCGACAACAGAATACAGGCTTCTAGTGTTTCTGCTAATACAGATCTTCTTTGGCACAATAGCTATGCTCTGCTAGCCGTAGCATCAGAGAGCTCTGCTGGAGTTGGGGGGTCTGTGAATTTTTATCTTGATGAAGTAAGTGAAGTTTTTATTGTGTTTTATATATACTGTACAGTATATAGGATATTAAAGTTGTTTAAATATGCAGGGGCGTCGTGTCTCAGAGATTTTAGGGGTGCCAAGAGCACAATTTTTCTGACAAACAACAAGGTTTTTCCAACATAGCTTCGCATAAATGATAAAACATACTTAATTCTGAATTAAATTTGACGATTGCCCGAAGTATAAAACAGACGTATTAAAGCGACAAAGCGTGCTGCTATGCTGTACGCAACCGAATTTAATACTGAAATAACAAAAAGTCAAAAGACAAACCCAGAAGCACCAGCATGTTTATATGGAATATGTTGGTGTTTCTTTACTCTATCTGTGATCCGAATGATATTTATTGTTATGGCGAGATCGATAATCACTATCAAATGTCTTTTTGCATAGAAGACATTCAACTTTCCGACGTTTTGTTGTTGGTGGCATAACTCAAAAGTGATAGTCATGACCGGAAACCGTGAAAAGCTTATACCCAAATTCTGACAAAACTGTGTTGAACGACATTAGGGGGGGGGGCATGGCCCCCCCTGACCTCCCGTCCACGACACCACTGTGAATATGAAGTCTCTGACTGTCATAGCACCAATGTGTTGATTCAGAGACCTTGGGTTTGATTCCCAGTTGGGACAGTCTCATTTTTCATGCTAATATTAAATTGTGATACGGTATCTTATTAATATCATATGTTATAAAGGGAGAATTGTTGGAGGAATCGTCTCTTCAGCGTTCATCACTGGTCAGTTCTATGTCCTGGCATCCAGTGAGGAAGATTATAGCTGTTGGCTGGGCCAGTGGAGAACTACTGACATGGAATGAACATGATCGTGAACTACACGAGGTCTACAGTATTCACAAGGTGAAAATAAATACCACCAAA
>OZ036011.1:9243181-9392309 GCA_964035015.1 Corallium rubrum
TAGCAACACCTCTCCGACTTAGCGACACCCCTCCCCCTTAGCAACACCCCTCCCCCTTAGTGACTCCTCCCTTTTAGCAACACGCCTCCCCCTTAGCAACACCCCCTCCCCCTTAGCGACACCCCCTCCCCCTTAGCAACATCCCTCCCCCTTAGCGACACCCCTCCCCCTTAGCGACACCCCATCCCCTTAGTGACACCCCTCCCCCTTAGCGACACCCATCCCCCTTAGCGACACCCTTCCCCCTTAGTGACACCGCTCCCCCTTAGCGACACCCCTCCCCCTTAGCAACACCCCTCCCCCTTAGCAACACCCCTCCCCTTAGTGACACCCCTCCGCCTTAGTGACACCCCTCCCCTTAGCGACACCCCTCCCCCTTAGTGACACCCCTCCCCCTTAGTGACACCCCTCCCCCTTAGTGACACCCCTCCCCCTTAGCAACACCCCTCCCCCTTAGCGACACCCCTCCCCTTAGTGACACCCCTCCCCCTTAGTGACACCCCTCCCCTTAGCGACACCCCTCCCCCTTAGTGACACCCCTCCCCCTTAGCGACACCCCTCCCCTTAGTGGCACCCTTCCCCCTTAGTGACACTCCTCCCCCTTAGCGACACCCCTTCCCCTTAGCGACACCTCTTCCCCTTAGCAACACCTCTCCGACTTAGCGACACCCCTCCCCCTTAGCGACATCCCTTCCCTTTAGCGACACCCCTCCCCTTTAGCAACACCCCTCCCCCTTAGTGACACCCTTCCCCGTTAGCGACACCCCTCCCCCTTAGTGACACCCCTCCCCCTTAGCAACACCCCTCTCCCTTAGTGACACCCCTCCCCTTAGTGACATCCCTCCCCCTTAGCGACACCCCTCCCCTTTAGTGACACCCCTCCCCTTAGTGACACCCCTCCTCCTTAGCGACACCCCTCCCCTTAGTGACACCCCTCCCCCTTAGCGACACCCCTTCCCCTTAGCGACACCCCTTCCCCTTAGCAACACCTCTCCGACTTAGCGACACCCCTCCCCCTTAGCAACACCCCTCCCACTTAGCAACACCCCTCCCCCTTAGTGACTCCTCCCTTTTAGCAACACGCCTCCCCCTTAGCAACACCCCTCCCCCTTAGCGACACCCCTCCCCCTTAGCAACATCCCTCCCCCTTAGCGACACCCCTCCCCCTTAGCGACACCCCTCCCCCTTGGTGACACCCCTCTCCCTTAGCGACACCCCTCCCCCTTAGCGACACCCCTCCGCCTTAGCGACACCCCTCCCCCTTAGTGACACCGCTCCCCCTTAGCGACACCCCTCCCCCTCAGTGACACCCCTCCCCCTTAGCCACACCCCTCCCCCTTAGCGACACCCCTCCCCTTAGTGACACCCCTCCCCCTTAGTGACACCCCTCCCCTTAGCGACACCCCTCCCCCTTAGTGACACCCCTCCCCCTTAGTGACACCCCTCCCCCTTAGCGACAGCCCTCCCCTTAGTGACACCCCTCCCCCTTAGTGACACCCCTTCCCTTAGCGACACCCCTCCCCCTTAGTGACACGCCTCCCCCTTAGGGACACCCCTCCCCCTTAGTGAAACTCCTCCCCCTTAGTGACACCCTTCCCCCTTAGTGACACCCCTCCCCCTTAGCGACACCCCTTCCCCTTAGCGACACCCCTTCCCCTTAGCAACACCTCTCCGACTTAGCGACACCCCTCCCCCTTATCAACATCCCTTCCCTTTAGCGACACCTCTCCCCTTTAGCAACACCCCTCCGCCTTAGTGACACCCTTCCCCGTTAGCGACACCCCTCCCCTTAGTGACACCCCTCCACCTTAGCAACACCCCTCCCCCTTAGCAACACCCCTCCTCCTTAGCAACACCCCTCCCCCTTAGCGACACTCCTCCACCTTAGTGACACCCCTCCCCCTTAGTGACACCCCTCCCCCTTAGTGACACCCCTCCCCCTTAGCAACACCCCTCCCCCTTAGCGACACTCCTCCCCCTTAGCAACACTTCTCCCCTTGAGCAACACCCCTCCCCCTTAGCAACACCCCTCCCCCTTAGCGACAACCCTCCCCGTTAGCGACACCCTTCCCCTTTAGCGACACCCCTCCCCTTTAGCAACATCCCTTCCCCTTAGCGACACCCCTCCCCCTTAGCGACACCCCTCCCCCTTAGCGACACCCCTCCCCCTTAGCGACACCTCTCCCCCTTAGCGACACCCCTCCCCTTAGTGACACCCCTCCCCCTTAGTGACACCCCTCCCCTTTAGCGACACCCCTCCCCCTTAGCGACACTCCTCCCCCTTAGCAACACCCCTCCCCCTTAGCAACACCCCTCCCCCTTAGCAATACCCCTCCCCCTTAGCGACACTCCTCCCCCTTAGCAACACCCCTCCCCTTGAGCAACACCCCTCCCCCTTAGCAACACCCCTCCCCCTTAGCGACAACCCTCCCCGTTAGCGACACCCTAGCGACACCCCTCCCCTTTAGCGACACCCCTCCCCTTTAGCAACATCCCTTCCCCTTAGCGACACCCCTCCCCCTTAGCGACACCCCTCCCCCTTAGTGAAACCCCTCCCCCTTAGCGACACCCCTCCCCCTTAGCGACACCCCTCCCCTTAGTGACACCCCTCCCCCTTAGTGACACCCCTCCCCTTTAGCGACACCCCTGATATTGAGGTCAGTGGTGCCAATAAATAGAGAATATTGGCAAAGCATTCTGGTAGTTATACTGAGTCACCAAACGTCATCGTACAAATTACCTAATATTCTGATTGGTTGGCATGCAGGCAAAAGTGAAACTACCTAAAAAAATCTGTGTTAGTACTCAATCTGTTTATTGTCCTCAACGAATGAGATTACACCACTTACAAATCACCTTACAAGAGAGAGATTAATAACATCAACAACTTCTTACGTTAATTATGTTTGGGAAAATTAATGTCACTAGTTCACCAAATGTCACTCAAATATCACTCAAATAGACAAAGGTTTATTAGGAATATTCGCAACTGAAAATGAACTGGTGCTGGAAAAATTGTGAATGAGGAACGCCTTTCGTAGCCACAACGTAAGAGTACAAAATTATCACGGAAGCATTTTCAAGGATAAACCTGCATTCGTATGTAGACCACATTGTCTTTAATATATTTACGACTACGTAGTGTTGAATGCGTGATGAATTGAGTGAAACCATATCCTTGGTTCTCATCTAGTTGAGGTCTCTTAAACGGAACATTGATTCCATCCGGAACGAACGTTATAGAATGATTCTGCCTTTGTAACTCGTCATCTTGTTGATCAACCACAGTGAAGGTACATGGCTTCGTGAATGGCCAAGTCAACATTCCATCATGGTCACTTTTCATTAATATCATATAAACACCCATATAGCCTGTGTATCCTACAGTTGCTTCGCTCAAACGAACCTGAATCTTCAATTTGTATCCATTATGCCATGAAAGAAAAGGTGCGCTCTCAATGTCACCAGTGTTACCAGCAGATATAGCTTGCGATAACTTCCTTTCGAAGTTGGGTATTTTCATTGTGAACGTTCCAGAACAATTAGACATCGTTCGTAACTCGCTGATCTCCTGTTTAAGTGTCTGGATGTCTTCCCGGTGCTAAAGAGATATAAAAAGAAAAAAATAATGTGGGAGCTCCCCCTCAATCAACGCGTTCTGACAAAAAAGCTACCAGAATCAGATTGCTTGGAAAACCAAGCTATATACATAACAAATAAAACATAAAGCTCCGCGCATATGTACTCTTATAAAGGCACGTTTGACGTCATTTAAACACGAAAGAACGTTGAGTAGGGCACGAGGCGATAGCCGAGTAACACTTCTTTCGTGTTCAAATCACGTCAAATATACCTTTATAAGAGTACATATGCACAGAAGCGGTATGTTTTATTTGTTTTATAAAATATGGAGAAAAAACAAACTAAAAGTGAGATAGTTTTGAAAGTTCGCTAGCTTTTCCCGCCAGCTGACGCCATCCTACGCCACTCCACGTCATTTTACGTCATTCATGATCATCATACTCTTATATAAATGCATGGAGCCCAGGTAACCACTAATCTCATTCTCGCGTCATCAGGGCTAAATCCACTTGTGACGATTGCAGTTTTACTCATAGCCAATAAAAACGCGCGAAAATTTTAACCAATAGGAAAGCCGAAGTCTTTAGTGGTTACCTGGCCCATATTCTTTAATTGGGCCAGGATACCAGGCTACCCGTAAACTCGCTCTCAGGGCCTTACGGATTTTGCGAAACAAGTGCACCGTGTAACTATAGTCACTAGAAATAAATTGTCTGGTAACGCGGCCAAAGTCTTTGCTCTATGTTTTTGTCTACGTTTGTGCATTTTCACTCTTGCTGAACGCATTGTATTTTTGGTACATATAATTAAGTAATCAGCTAATAGCAGTGTTGCTTTATAAATAGTAATGAACGTAAAACAAAAGATTTGTGCACTTTCCGGTCAACCTAAACATAAATTGTAGCTCCTTGTTACGCAGTGCGTACCACTACTATGAGTAGTATTATAGGGGCCGATCGAGCCCCTTTTTTAAGGCGGCGCTAGGCGGCGTCTCATTAATATTCAGGCGGCGTTCTCATTAATGTTCAGTCCCATGTGGCTACAGAAGTAATTAGTATTCAGCGTGACGCATGGTGTGATGCACGGTGTGACGCATATGATGAATATTATATTACTGCAATAGAATCACTGCTAGCTAAACCCTTGTTTATAAGTGAAGGAATCGTAAGAAGAGAGAAGTAAGAATGAGGAGTCAATTCTAAAAGCCATAAGAATGTTTTTAAGTGTCGATATATAAACGAAATATTATTTGGCCGCGGGGCGGCTGAGTATCGACTTGAATTAATAGCATACATGAATATTATATTAGTTAGAACTTAAACGGCCATCTTTACCCATTTACTTGGAGATATGTGCCGAATTGTCGCTTATTTCGCTCTAGTTTATAAAGTAACGATGCCTTGAATGAAGAAACCGTTCGGCAAGCTGTTCGAAAGACATTGAAACACTTTCTTCAGAGGGGTTTGCCAGAATATAAACTGTCAGGTGTTAAACGGCGGACTCGGCTATTTTATTAACGTCGCCAAGCATCTTGTTAATGTTGCTACGGCTGATATTTGCATATTTATCCTGAGTGTACGTGCAGGAGACAAATGAAAAACTCATTAGGGGCAATTAAGAGGATTAGGTAGGTCTAGGCGAGAAAGTCATTAGCGTGTATTTTGCATAAGACAGAATTCACAACAATCAGTTTAAAATATTTATTTAGGCTTTGGTTTAAACATATACATATAAATAGTTTTAGTAAGGTCTGCTTCTTAGATTGTATTTAGGTGTTTTTATTTTAAAAGTAGCATGATAATCTTCTTGTCCTCTGATGATAATTGGGACACATCTTCTTTTGTCATAGGTAAATATTTTGATCTAGCCATCATTAGACGGTGTTCATATTCTTCTCCTTCATCCGGAGTCATCTTTGCCAAGTCGCTTTCTTTCCACTCCGAAGAGCTTTCCCAGTTATGAAAGAAATTATGTTTAAGTGTCGGTTGTTCAACTTTTGTAGGCTGTGTTATAACATAAGAGAAACAGGAGGAGGAAAGGGCTCGGAGCCGAGGGCTCTGAGCCAGGAGCCGGGGGCTCGGAGCCAGGAGCCAGGGGCTCGGAGCCAGGAGCCGGGGGCTCGGAGCCAGGAGCCGGGGGTTCGGAGCCAGGAGCCGGGGGTTCGGAGCCAGGAGCCGGGGGCTCGGAGCCAGGAGCCGGGGGTTCGGAGCCAGGAGCCGGGGGTTCGGAGCCAGGAGCCAAGGGCTCGAAGCTCGGTGCCAAAGGCTTGGAGCCATCAGCTGGGGGCTCGGAGCTGGGAGCCGAGGGCTCTGAGCCAGGAGCCGGGGGCTCGGAGCTGGGAGCCGAGGGCTCGGAGCCAGGAGCCGAGGGCTCTGAGCCAGGAGCCGGGGGCTCGGAGCTGGGAGCCGAGGGCTCGGAGCCAGGAGCCGGGGGCTCGGAGCCAGAAGCCGAGGGCTCGGAGCCAGGAGCCGGGGGCTCGGAGCCAGGAGCCGGGGGGCTCGGAGTCTTATCTTCTTTATCTTCCTTATCTTCCTTTTATCTTCCCATTATCTTCCCTTCATCTTCCTTATCTTCCTCTTATCTTCACATTATCTTCCCTTTATCTTCCCCTTATCTTCCTTATCTTCCTCTTATCTTCCTCTTATCTTCCTCTTATCTTCCTCTTATCTTCCTCTTATCTTCCTTATCTTCCTTATCTTCCTCTTATCTTCCTCTTATCTTCATCTTATCTTCTTCTTATCTTCCTCTTATCTTCCTCTTACTTTATCTTCCTCTTATGTTCCTCTTATCTTCCTCTTATCTTCCTCTTATCTTCCTCTTTATCTTCCTCCCTTTATCTTCCTTATCTTCCTCTTATCTTCCCTTTATCTTCCCCTTATCTTCCTTATCTTCCTCTTATCTTCCTCTTATCTTCCCCTTATCTTCCTTATCTTCCTCTTATCTTCCTCTTATCTTCCACTTATCTTCTTCTTATCTTCCTTATCTTCCTCTTATCTTCCTCTTATCTTCCTCTTATCTTCCTCTTATCTTCCCTTTATCTTCCCTTTGTCTTCCTTATCTTCCTCTTATCTTCCCTTATCTTCCTCTTATCTTCCTTTATCTTCCTCTTATCTTCCTCTTATCTTCCTCTTATCTTCTTCTTATCTTCCTCTTATCTTCCTCTTATCTTCTTCTTATCTTCCTCTTATCTTCCTCTTATCTTCCTCTTATCTTCCTTATCTTCCTCTTATCTTCTCTTATCTTCCTCTTATCTTCCTCTTTCCTCTTATCTTCCCTTTATCTTCCCTTTATCTTCCTTATCTTCCTCTTATCTTCCTCTTATCTTCCTCTTATCTTCCTCTTATCTTCCTCTTATCTTCCCTTTATCTTCCTTATCTTCCTCTTATCTTCCCTTTATCTTCCTCTTATCTTCCTCTTATCTTCCTCTTATCTTCCCTTATCTTCCCTTTATCTTCCTTATCTTCCTCTTATCTTCCCTTTATCTTCCCCTTATCTTCCTTATCTTCCTCTTATCTTCCTCTTATCTTCCTCTTATCTTCCTCTTATCTTCCCTTTGTCTCCTTATCTTCCTCTTATCTTCCTCTTATCTTCCTCTTATCTTCCCCTTATCTTCCTTATCTTCCTCTTATCTTCCTCTTATCTTCCTTATCTTCCTTATCTTCCTCTTATCTTCCCTTTATCTTCCCCTTATCTTCCTTATCTTCCCTTTATCTTCCCTTTATCTTCCTTATCTTCCTCTTATCGGCCTTATTTCCCCAATTTTCAGTCCCAGACCCCTCAAGGATATCTGTCACAAATTCAAAATATATAGACATGCTCTGGCGGAATTCGATCATTTGCAACCTTACTTTCATTGAGTGATGTTTAACAACGAACAGCGAGCATTTCTTCAGTTTCTGTGTCTTTCAAAACCCGTGCAACAGCGAACTGCACGGAATGCTCGCTGTTTGTTGTTAAACATCACTCAATGAAAGTAAGGTTGCAAATGATCGAATTCCGCCAGAGCATGTCTATATATTTTGAATTTGTGACAGATATCCTTGAGGGGTCTAGGACTGAAAATTGGGGAAATAAGGCCGGTAAGAGGAAGATAAGGAAGATAAGAGGAAGATAAGAGGAAGATAAGAGGAAGATAAGAGGAAGATAAGAGGAAGATAAGAGGAAGATAAGAGGAAGATAAGAGGAAGATAAGAGGAAGAAAAGGAAGATAAGGGGAAGATAAAGGGAAGATAATGTGAAGATAAGAGGAAGATAAGGAAGATGAAGGGAAGATAATGGGAAGATAAAAGGAAGATAAGGAAGATGAAGAAGATAAGACAACGAGCCCCCGGCTCCTGGCTCCGAGCCCTCGGCTCCTGGCTCCGAGCCCCCGGCTCATTGCTCCGCGCCTTTGGCACCGAGCTACGAGCCCTTTCCTCCTCCTGTTTCTCTTATGTTATAACACAGCCTACAAAAGTTGAACAACCGACACTTAAACATAATTTCTTTCATAACTGGGAAAGCTCTTCGGAGTGGAAAGAAAGCGACTTGGCAAAGATGACTCCGGATGAAGGAGAAGAATATGAACACCATCTAATGATGACTAGATCAAAATATTTACCTATGACAAAAGAAGATGTGTCCCAATTATCATCAGAGGACAAGAAAGATTATCATGCTACTTTTAAAATAAAAACACCTAAATACAATCTAAGAAGCAGACCTTACTAAAACTATTTATATGTATATGTTTAAACCAAAGCCTAAATAAATATTTTAAACTGATTGTTGTGAATTCTGTCTTATGCAAAATACACGCTAATGACTTTCTCGCCTAGACCTGCCTAATCCTCTTAATTGCCCCTAATGAGTTTTTCTTTTGTCTCCTGCACGTACACTCAGGATAAATATGCAAATATCAGCCGTAGCAACATTAACAAGATCCGTTTAACACCTGACAGTTTATATTCTGGCAAACCCCTCTGAAGAAAGAGTTTCAATGTCTTTCGAACAGCTTGCCGAACGGTTTCTTCATTCAAGGCATCGTTTACTTTATAAACTAGGGCGAAATAAGCAACAATTCGGCACATATCTCCAAGTAAATGGGTAAAGATGGCCGTTTAAGTTCTAACTAATGTAATATTCATGTATGCTATTAATTCAAGTCGATACTCAGCCACCCCGCGGCCAAATAATATTTCGTTTATATATCGACACTTAAAAACATTCTTATGGCTTTTAGAATTGACTCCTCGTTCTATCTTCTTACGATTCCTTCACTTATAAACAAGGGTTTAGCTAGCAATGATTCTGGGGTGATTGAATATTTAGGTTCTAATATAATATTCATCATATGCGTCACACCGTGCATCATACCGTGCGTCACGCTGAATACTAATTACTTCCGTAGCCACATGGGACTGAACATTAATTGGGAATGCCGCCTGAATATTAATGAGAACGCCGCCTAGCGCCGCCTTAAAAAAGGGGCTCGATCGGCCCCTATAATACTACTCCTATGTTTAGAGTCGTGTACTCATTAGATACTCCTTGCATCGAAATCAACAAACATTCGATTAATGTACTAACTGTATTTGGTCTCACTAAACACAAGACATAATTTTATTCGTATATACTATAAAGATTAAACACAACCAACCTTGATTTTAATTTCTGTGATGTCATATTCATGCTGCAGATCAATATATAGACAATTGTTCAGTTTAAATTAAACATTTAGGTTCACTCAGCTATTGTTTTAAATAGACTGCTTTGTTCGAAACTACCTAAAAAGACATAATTTTTTAACAGTATACTATCGACAGTGAACCATGTCATCTTCATGCTGTAGAGAATATTATAAACAATTATTCAGTTTGAAATAAACATTTAGGTTCATTCAGCTAGTCAGCTATTGTTTCACATAAACTGCACTACTCTAAACTACTAAAACTAGACAGACATGAATTTTGCCAACAGTACTATGGAAACTATTAAGAGCAAGCAACGTACTTTGGTTTTAATTTCCTTGATGTCATCTTCATGCTGTATAGAGATTATTATAAACGTTATTCAGTTTAAAATAAACATTTAGCCACACTCAGATATAAAACCTCCCAAGCTTCAAGTATGCATGCAGTGAAATTGTTTTACTTGAACTAAAATTCTAGAAATCTTGAGATATTAAGATTTGTTTATTATGCAACCATTTGCATAATAAACAAATCTTAGTATCTCAAAATTTCTAGAATTTTAGTTCAAGTAAAACAATTTCACTGCATGATAACTTTGACATTACACTGCACAACGACCTTTTGGATACCATGTATATTATTGGGACGATATACTAATTTCAACTTTCAAGCCAGTGATTTAATGTGATAACCTGAGGATATATACTTATATACTGTATAACCTTAAGCCTGGTTCTCATATGTCGCCGATCGTCGCCGATCCATGATTTAGATGCATGTTAAGTAAAAGAATAAAAGCACTGCTTTTCTGCATTGTTCTTTATTACTTAACATGCTGCTGCGCTTCCCGTTTTAACATGCATCTAAATCACAAATCGCCGACGATCGGCGACATATGAAAACCAGACTTTAAGATGAATTTAAATGAGAACATTTTAAAGTGCCTATTTCACGAAAATTAAGTTTGTCTTATTTGAAAGAACACAAATATTATTTAAAATAATAAAGTAACAACTTTTGCAGTTTTTCGTTTCCTTGCTTCTTTGTAGGGACATTTCATGTTGTTTGATTTGCAAATTAAATATTTTGACGTCACATATGCATAATGACTTATCAGAGAAGGCTATATATCTATTATCAAACCATATTAACTCAAAGGAAGCGGGTGCACGTGTTTCTCCCACAACACCAAAAATGTAGATTTTCAAGTGATTATGTTTGATAAGAGCAAAGATATATAACCTTCTCCAGTTCTCCGATAGCTCATTATACATGTGTGATGTCAAAGTCTTTAATTTACATATCAAATAAACTGAAATATCTCAACAACGAAGCAAGGAAACGAAAAACTGCAAAAAATTTTACTTTGTCATTTTAAGTGTTCTTTTAAATAAGACAAATTTAATTTTTGTTTCATAAGGCACTTTACGATCTTTTAAGTGGATATAAATTACCCCTCTAATGACCTTGGTTTAAAGTAGAAATTCTTTTGAATTCCCCTCATGTAATCGAGTTAATAAAATAAGGGCTAATTTATATGTATATAATAGAATTTTAATCAGTAATGGCGCCACGGGGAGGACTGGGGGGGACACGTCCCCCCCAGTTCTCTCCAAGGTCGATTTTCCCATTCGTCCAAATTCGGGGAGAAAACTTGGGGGGAGTGTTAGGTTTTTGACTGAGATTTGAAATCTGGCTCATGGGAACTACTGGCATAAGGGCAGGCAACATACTTAAATAAACTTTTGAATATAAGAATGAAGACAAGTAAAAAAACACTTGAGTTGGTCTTGTTCCACTCTTCCTTCGTTTTATCAATTTTTTAATTACGCAATAGTGTATCGCAGGCGCTGATTACAACGTTCGAATGAAACCCGAAGCCTGATCGTTTTAAATATCCGGCACGCACTCGGGTTTCTTTCGACTTTTAATTTTATCTCTTTCAGACAGTATCTAGTAATTGACAGTATCTAGTAATTGATATGAAATATACCGTACAAAGACCTGAAATGTGCAGTTTTTAGTGTTTTCTATGACGTTTTATAATCTTCAAAATTCTGTAAATTCTCCCCAAAAATGCAGGAAATGGCATTTCAGAGACTCTTGATTTCAAAATTTCCGGGGGGCATACACCCGGACCCCCCTAGAAGTTTCCCGCTCGCATTGCTCCGCATTGTCCCCCCCGTACAGGTTGTACACATATGTAACCTTCACTAATCATCTGGGTCCTTGTAGCTCAATGGTTAGGGCATCTCACTGGTCATCAGGTTACAGGTTGTACACATATGTAACCTTCACTAATAGTTTTAGCTTCATTTTGCTCCGCATTGTCCCCCCCCCCCCCCCCCCACCCACACACACACACTTCTTGCACCCTGGCGCCGCCACTGATTTGATTTTAATTCGGTGGCCATTTTGGAATAAGGTCTATAGCGAGACTTACTTTCTTCAATGTGGAGATTTCTGACATGAGAGTTTTAAATTGTTCTTTCAACTCCTCAACATTGTTATTACCAGCGGGAACAAGAAAGCTGCAACTGTTAACATGATCCTAAGAATAACAAATAAATTTTAATGTTTAATCACTTTTAAAGCAAGAAAGTGATTTTACACAAAAATAGAACACTTATTAAAAAGTACAAAAGTATAATCCATTATTATGTAATTTAATCAAGCAAACGTGATACTACACCAATGTGTCCTTACGTGATTCTGGTTGTTTAGTTGTTTTTGTTTATATGACGCGAGTCAACACGATGTTGGTATTTGCTCTGATGAAATCCTGAGTCAACAGGTGGAAAGCTCAGCAATAAATAAGAAACGCTTGTATTACTTAAACATCTAATATAGGTAATAAGTCACCTCAAGAAGAGAACTTAGGCTTCCTATCCAGCTACATCCCTCGTTGGAGCAGTTCACATCTAGTTTTCTAATCAATCTATTTGCAGCGTGATCTTTGAAGATCTAAAAAAATGAAATAATGAAAGATTGCATAATCAGTATAGACTTTACTTGCCTTCCTAGCTCAGTGGTCAGAGCATTGCACTAAAATCGCAGTCCAGCCGAAAAGCCTTGATGTTGCAATTTTACAGAGAGGCATAGGTAGAACAAGTTGCTCGGTCTGTACTGGAAAGTATTTGCCTTCGGTAATTTTGCAGAAAGGTATTTTCGCAGAAACCTAGCTCGCTTCTTTGTCACTCGGTCGGTACAAAAACCTGCAAAAAACCCACTTTCGCATACAGACATCACAGTAAGTTAGTCTACTATAAATTTGTAGTTGTAATATAAATTACAACAAAGTTTTTTCGTATGTTTTTGCCGTACAAGCTGTCGTAAGTTAAACTCAGAGAAAAACTCTGAGCTCCAGACGGGACTCGAACCCACAACCCCCCGAACGCCAGCCGGACGCTCTCACCATTCAACCACTGGAACTCAGATGGCAGACCGAGGCGTACAAAAAACATTTACGGAAAATAAACTGACACAATGCGACTTGTAGCCCAACAAGTACTTGTGACACACTTACGGTTTGACTAGTTCCCAGGTATAAATACCGAAAACAACCTCGGTCTACCATCTGAGTTCCAGTGGTTCAATGGTGAGAGCGTCCGGCTGGCATTCGGAAGGTTGTGGGTTCGAGTCCCGTCTGGAGCTCAGAGTTTTTCTCTGAGTTTAACTTACGACAACTTCTACAGCAAAAACATACGAAAAATTTTACCAACTCAAGCTGAAAACACTAATAACGTACTAATTTACAATAATTATATATAATTTTAATATACAAAAAAATAATAAATATTGCAACATCAAGATCTTCCAATCAGCTTGCATTGTTTTGTGTACGAACTGGAAAACGAATAATATGTAGACAGTGTAGTATAGTTCTCTTAGTCTTGCTGTTAATTTTAATAACTTGAAGTCCATTGACAACCTATACTCACCATGGCATGTGATATGTCAATCCTGCATGATGGACATCGTGGATCTGTCCTATCAAAAATTTTTTAAAAATTAAAAATATCAAACAGTTAAAATCTATACTAGAAAGATTCTTGTGGGCAGCATTGAACATTCAGATTTTCATTTAATTACTGTAAGAAACGGCAATTTGATTAACGCCTAAATATAGTTATCCAATTTATTAATAATTCATGAAGAAAATTCAAAAAAAATTGAGGTTTAATCAGTGTTTGTGTAGCGTGGTCCAAAACTTATTAACAACACATCAGTTCTTTATCACACTTACAGACACTGATTAATTTTAATTTCTTTTCAATTTTTCTGTTGCCGAATTATTAATTAAACGTTTTAGAAGCCATTTAAAAAATTCGTGTCCGTTCTGTACCGAAATAAATATTATACCTGATAGTAACTTAAGATAATATAGATCAAGTTTTGTGGATACACCACGCATAATTTTTTTATTTGCTATGCTTTCGGCCTGTTGACTCAGGCCTTCATCAGAGCAATAACAACAAGCTGTTAATAAACAATTATTGAATGAGGTTGAGCATGATATCGAGAGTTATCAAGGACGAGGTTTGTGTTATCCACCTCAGCCTTCGGTGGATAACACAAACCGAGGCCTTGATAATTCTCGATATCATGCGAAAACCGAATCCAATAATTGTTTTATTATATATTCAAAAGCTATACTCTTCGTGCTTTTACTATCTTTCTCTGAGAGCAACGTCGAAATTTCTTCTTCGTTTAACGATGGAAACCGGTTAAAAGTCATTTTGTTTACTCTTCAAAAATATTTAGTTTTGGCGGGATTTTTAGCAAGCTGCCGACCGCGCTGGGGGCTTGGGTTCGACAGCGTGCAATAATACCTTGTTTTGGATCGAAGTTCGATCCAAAACAAGGTATTATTGCACGCTGATCACGTCAGCAGCTGAAATAACGCGTCAGCTTCCAGATACGGAGAATTAGCGAGGGCGTTTTGGCCAATCACGAACGAGAATAAAGTTTGAATATATAATAAGATAACTTATTAACTTAAAGTTTGCCGAGTTTCCAGACCATATATCTCTATGGACTATGGCTATATACAGACATATATAGTCTCCTTTAATAATGTATTAACTTTTTTTTCAAAATACTTTGAAAAAATACTGGTATATTTGGTTATTTGTATTTTCCAATTGCAAGCTCCGTGTCTAGACCTTATTCAAAAATGACTGCCGAATTAAAATTCTTTTATATACATATAAATTAGCCCTTATAAACTCGTTTTCATGTGTGAAATTCAAAAGAATTTTTACTTTAAAACGAGGTCATAATGGATAATTTTGTATGCACATTTGCCGAGTTTCCAGATCATATCTCTATTGACTATGGTTACACAGTTGCCAGTTCGTTTTCAAGTACGCATGCATGTGTTCCAACTTACAAACTTCCCAATGAACTTGCGAACTTCGAAACGAACTAATTAGAAATGAACTTCCAAACATTTTATGTCGCAAATTACTGCAAATTTAGCTCTCTGTCTTCTCTGCTTTTTAGGGGGCGTCAATTCTCTAATCTGTACTCTGCTTTGGCCTGGTGCTTCCCTTGCATGGGTTGGAAAGCACTGTCACCAAGTGACAAAAGTTATGATGAAGGCCTGAGTCAACAGGTCGAAATTAAGGTAACAATATATAAAAAACGTGGTGTGATGTTACCACAAATAATTATTTTTATAGGTATGTTGTGAAAGCCGGCAGACCATTTTCTTATTGCAACAGCACAACTTTGAAATCCAAACTGGAATGACAATAATTAAATTTTAATATTTAAATTAATAACGAAATAATAATTAATAATTATTAAATTAATAATTAATAAGTTTTATAATTTAAATTAAAAACGGCAGCAAAATATGACAGCACTGTTTAAAAAATAGAAAATGGCTGCTCGATTCGCCGAAGGCGAAGTGTATACCGGTGAATAATAATCGAGACGAAATCGAGGTTATTATTCACCGGTATTCACTGAGCCTGAGGCGAATAATTGTTTTAGTATAAATACACATTTTCGTACTTTTAGGAACAGCAGTTTCTTTAAAATTGTTATTCCCTCTTCTGCCACATTGACAAATGGGCTGGCCGCCATTTTGAATAAACGCTGTAGGTGATTATATATAGGATAAAACACGGGATAAAACACGAGAACGAGGGATTCATGCTATATAAAGACCCGAGGACGCGCAGCGTCCGAGGGCTTTATATAGCATGTATCCCGACGTTCGAGGGATTTATCTGACTTAAATAATTATTGAGGAGGTTTTCCAACAAAGTTTTGTCTATTTTTTCTACCTTGGACAAAGATTTTCCTTTTTTTTTTCTTCATTTCTTTTCTAATTAGTATTCAAGGGCTTTATGCGATATAAAGCCCTCGGAAGAGCAAGGAAAACCGACTCAATAATTATTTAATGGCAGTTACATGTATATGCACTCCAACAAATAAAGTGTCGCTCCGTTCCGTTCCGTAAAATAATGCGACAAGTTCCGTTCCGTAGAATAATGTGGACCTTCATAGGTCAACACTAAACCGACAATCCACAAGCTACATGTATATTTTTAATATGTTTTTCACTGTTTAGGACACTATATTAGGAGATAGATGAAGGAATGTGGTAATTCCTACCATTTCTAAAATTTGACTTGCCATTGGCAGGCTATGATCTAGCCCTACACATGCAGTTTATGAAAGTTGTTCGTCTAGGTTTATAGACTGTTCACTAATCCGTTTTCAAACGATAACGGAGACCTCGTATCGAAAACGCATCAAAAGTTTTCCGTCCACACTATCGCTTTCGAATTGTGATGACATCAGCGTTTTCGAAAAGCTTCATTTTCGCCGTCCACATCACTTGGCAATTCGTCATGCCAAAAAGCGGGTTATAAATCCATTTCCTATATTCACGAATTTATTGGTTAGGATTAGGGTGTGTGTTGGGGTCAGGCTTTCATGAAGTACCTGGGTTATTTAGGATATGGAATTATTACCAAAAAGCGCGTGGGCACCTGTGGCGGAATCGAAGACGCGCGAGGGACTGTGACAGGGGATTTAAAAAACACACAACGAAAAACGGTTACCGGAAGCGGGAAAAAAGGTGGAAAAAAGGAAAAAACGGGGGGAAAGGGAAGGGAGAGGAAAAAAATTTTCCTTTACACACCACGACCGAGTGTGCCACAGTCCCCCGTGTGTCTTCGAGTCCGCCACAGGGTGCCCACGCTTGCCCACGCGCTTTTTGGCATGACGAATTGCCAAGATGGGCTCCTGTGTCCACACTCCGTTTTTGTTTGAAAATGGATTAGTGCATGTGGACATCGTCTGTCGCCTGATTCATCTACAATGCGTGCTTTAACCTGAATGTCAGGCCTTTATTTGTTCCCGGCACCTCCCGCTAAACCCGGCAGGCGGGCAGAGGTGCGGGCGAGCGAGAAGGCGAGAAAAATAAAGGCCTGAGGAAACTCTTAACAAAACCGTCTTCCGCCCACTTTGTTATTTTTATTAGTGCAAAGTTTCACAGAAACTAGATTCACACGATAGATACATAGATACATAGATACATAGATACATAGATACATAGATACATACATAGTGTAAACTTTCCGGGGGGGGGGTAAACTTACCAGGTTTAACGACATACATACTTGTCGTAGTTGAAAGGCTAAAACCAGTGAAAATGTGAAACACTAGTATCAGTCTTTCATAGACGACAAATATGTATGTCGCTTAAAGCTCGTAAGCCCTGTAAACAGCGATAACAGACAGGTTTGTACCTTATCTATGGATGTTTCTTGAATGAAAGAAGTTTCCCCCCGGAATATATTAGAATATCACTGCGCACGCGTGGTTTTGTTTGCGACTGGCGAATACAACAATGGCGGAGAAACGCAAAGGAGTGATCGATTTTTCTTCTCGAAACAACGAATTTTTAGGCTTTAGTGCATGCATAGGTAGCCCAAACACAGTTTGTGAGTAATAAATACTCCTTTATTTACATTTCCAATGTTATATTTCGTGCTTTTAGACTGTAAAAATGCATACTATAAACATGTGATTGTCCACAACATAAATATTATGTATATCACTCATTTGTAGACTATAGAGCTGTATCTCAAAGGCTGTACTTCAAAATCTTCGTCTAGTATTTATATATTTACTTGACGTACCCCCTGTGGTGTTCAGCTCTTTAAACCGTCGCCTTTATATTTTCAGCTCAGTAACAAATTCTGTATACTGGAGATCGTAGACTGTCTTCGCATTTTGATTTGGCGTTCAATAAGCAACTGTACGACATGAGCGGTCTGAAATCGCGCGATTTCAGACCGCTCATGTCGTAAGTAAATTTGTTTATTGTGCCTGTTAGATGCTACATTATCTAGGGAGTTTATCTGAACAGTATACTAGACTTTTGTGTATATTTAGAGTAAAAAAATACTGGTATAACAATAGTCAATACTTAGGCGACGGTTTAAAGAGCTGAACACCACAGGGGGTACGTCAAGTAAATATATAAATACTAGACGAAGATTTTGAAGTACAGCCTTTGAGATACAGCTCTATAGTCTACAAATGAGTGATATACATAATATTTATGTTGTGGACAATCACATGTTTATAGTATGCATTTTTACAGTCTAAAAGCACGAAATATAACATTGGAAATGTAAATAAAGGAGTATTTATTACTCACAAACTGTGTTTGGGCTACCTATGGTGCATGGCTAATTAAATATGG
This sequence comes from Corallium rubrum, assembly GCA_964035015.1. NCBI lineage: Eukaryota > Metazoa > Cnidaria > Anthozoa > Scleralcyonacea > Coralliidae > Corallium > Corallium rubrum. Next base: position 9,261,167 of record OZ036011.1, read on the forward strand.
TCTGGGCGAAAGGATTTATTGTCTGCCCAGCGGAAGGACAAAGGTGCGATGTTATTAAACAGACCGGAAAACAATATGGTGTGGCATGTTGTCGACGATGTTGTGAAGTCGGTTTGTAGAGTGTTGTTGGTTCGTGTCTTATATTTTCAGCTCAGTAACAAATTCTGTGTACTGGAGATCGTAGACTGTCTTCGCATTTTGATTTGGCGTTCAATAAGCAACTGTACGAAGAACCCTGGCCATATAGTAAACATGAATGTTTAGTTCTACATGTATCTGTACCTGCGTGAACTTAGCGCGTGATTGGGCAGACGATTCGCAAGGATACATAACGTGAAGCTAGCAACATAATCATCAGGCGTAATAATTTGTGAAGGCAACAAAAACGTACTTATCTTGACATCCACTTGACAAATTTTAGTCAATTTTGATCTGGATTGACTGGACGTCAACGTATTAGTATCGAAATTCTTGTGATGCGCCAAGCTTTTTATGCAAAAATTTCGAGGAGTTTAAAAATATCTTGATGTTATTAAACAGACCGGAAAACAATAGTGAAGGGCACAAAAGACGTCTGTATTCGTGTTTGTCGGAGTTTATAATTTTTTTTGCGTTCTGGAAGAGAAAATGACTCTTTAAGAATCCCTCGAGATTTATATTTTGGGTTGTTTGTCTGAGTTTTCACTTGTATTAAATTAACTTGGGCTTTGCTCAGTAAAATGGGCTGGCAGGTTGCGGGACTGGCAGCTCTGTCCGTACACATGGCAAAAATTGTTATTACTAGAAACTTTGCACTATCCTTGGGATCTAGTTAAATATGAACGAGTATGATTGATATAAGTTGTCAAAATATCAAAGCGTATGTTTTGATTTCATCCCACAGAAATATATAGTCTTTCTCCGCGTCTGGTTTTAGTCCAGACTAGTCTAGGTAGACTTGCAATAAATACACGAGCTCGAATTGAAGGCGTTTATCCATGGTATATCTAGACCCGATCTAGAGAAGAAGTCGAAGAATTGGAAACTACGATAAGAAACCGAGAAATTTGACATTTTGAGAATATACATATATATTGATTCAAAATTCCACCATAATAAAAGATAAACACGATTTGCTAGCCGCCTTGATATAGTTTCGACTAAATTAATAAATATATATTTTTGTAGCATTAGAATTTAAATTTTAGAATGCAGGTAGACCATTTAATTAATATGTTGATACATAATTATAAACACGTCTCAACCGTATAAACTCAGTCATCCATAACTAAGACTATAAACTGCTCCGAGATTCCCGTTTTGTAACTTACGGGTTCACTTTTCTGACAACCATTGTTCAGCACTGCCATAAACAACTTGGACTTTCGCATCACTGATCATCGAACGAAGGACCCAAGTAGACAGTTTTTCGCAACGGTCTCCACCTGCTACAACGAAATTCCTCACTGTGCCATGTTGAAGTCGATGAAGTTCACAGAACACATATGGCAATATCTGATATATCAGACTTTTACCAAAACCAGTGTGCAAAACAGCAAAGACATCTTGGCTGTCAACAGAACAACAGGGAACTTTCGAATGCACGTCGTCTGTTCTGGTTTCAAAGACTCATAGCCGAAATGCGTCAATGAATTTAATAAAACAGTTTAGAAAAATCCTTCTATGGCTTGATTTTGCGACATAATAAATGATTAAATGAATGAATTGGTCACAGAAACGTACACGATAAACAGGTTCGAGAAATGACGATCACCTTGTCACGGTGTGCACCTTGATGCACCTTTGGGAAAGTTGTTTATCTGAATGAACCAATCAAAATCCTTACTTCAATTAGTCAGCCAATCAGAGCTCCCGTCCATGAGATGGACGGAGTCCCCACAGTTTTGTTAAGAGTTTCCTCAGGCCTTTATTTTTCTCGCCTTCTCGCTCGCCCGCACCTCTGCCCGCGCTGCTGGGTTTAGCGGAAGGCGGGAACAAATAAAGGCCTGACATTCAGGTTATGCTAGCCTACGTGTAGACCCCCAAGCTCGTTTCTCGCTTGGGGGTCTACGTAGGCTAATGATCACGTAGTTTACTTCCGCTTTCACTTTTCGATGTTTATATCCGTCAAGCGTCGTAAAAGTAAAACCACTGGCTTTTCAATCGCAATCCCAGCTTTGCTCAACAGACAAATTTATAACTTATAAATGATTTTCTTAAGAAGAGTTTGTTGAGGAGGCTGCCTCATCCGTGTAATCCGATAAACTCAGTTTCACTTTGCGATGAGGTGAATCAAGGCAGCGTGACCGGTACCCTTAAATTCAACTCAAATCTGTTATAGCTCTAGCCTCTATCCTCAGAATTAATCTCGGGTAATGCCATGCACGTACCTCGCTGATGTTATATATATACTTAACTAAGTTTGATAATGTTGTTTCACTTTACGACATGCGTAATAGTGACGGACTTCTCACAAGGCTGCAGTGAACGCATCTTGTAGCAAGCTAGTGAGATATCTTTGCTTTAACCACTGATCCAAGTATTACATGTACGGCACCGTACGTGATTTCTCAATCAGTCTGAAGCGGAACGAACGCGATAAGCACATTACTAAATAAAGATGTACTAAAATGTACAATTTTGTACAAACGTTCCTACTTACTTCAAGATATCGTCGATGCACAGTCCACAAAACTGATGGCCACAGTCTCGCACTTGCACCGGATCTTTGAGTATTTCAAGACAAATGGCACATTCGTAGGAGTTTCTTGCAAAATTCTGATCTTTAAACCACTTCATAGGGTAGCCTGAATGGTTGTTTGTTGCCCTCGCCATTGCTAAGAATCTGTTTATACGAAAGTGGGGAATCTAAGAAATAAATAATCGTGGCCGCGTAGTCGGAATTCCCCACATTCTCGCAGGTGACACGTCACGGTCATGATTTTCCTTTGTGTTTCCCTCATGAATTATTAATGCCTTTTTGAATGTTCTTCTGATTTCTCAGTCTCACCTTCGAGTGACTCGTCACTTCTTACGTCTCCCTCACTTATTATTCTCCTATTACATCTAGATCCGTATAGGTATTAAGCTGAAACAATTTTGTGAATATTTATGATGTCGCTGGTTAGTTCTTCATTAAAAAATTTTCATCGTGCTTGCTTACGACTTTTAATTTTATCATGGCTTTTTTACGAATTATTTGCTGAGCAATATTTTTTTTAACCATAAATTATTAAAATAAACTTACTTTTGACAGTTCATCTTTCATGTTGTCCACCTTCAGTGAGTTGAAACTTGTAGCGGCAATAGTTTCGAACGGCGTTCGACCCACTGACCTCCATATATAACTGGACTGCGTGCTCCTATTACATTTGAGTTAGGAAAAGTGTCCCAAAACCGTTTTCAAAATGGCGGCATTTATGGACGACAAGCTATATCAGACTGCGAAAGTGAAAGACACGTCAAAATCCCATGCAGTGCATGCGAGGGCAGCTCTTAGGGTGGTGTTGACGGTGGAATTTAATTAAAAAGTGAACTTTAATCAAAGAAGACAAAATTAAACATACAAAATTGTCATTGTGAGAATGAGATTGCTTCAACAATCTCAAAATAAAGCAATATTCTAAATACACGTTACAAAACGCAATTAAGTATTTTACCAAACTGTATCACTCCCGAAAAACATAATATATAATATATAACATAATATATCAGAGTTGTTTTGCAGTTGCCCGGTTTAAAATTATACTAAGGGCTATATTACATACGCTAGATGTCTAGCTCATGAAGAAACTCGTATGTTGAATACGATCTAATAATCGACAGTCGAGTCTTAATTTTTCGGGCAAATATGTTTTGCCCCCCCAAACGTAACTGGTCAGGTACGCCTATGTGTACGCTTAACTTGTTTGTCTATACGATAAACAAGTTTTTTTCGATAATTTTCCTTGATAAGTTTTATGAGTTATTGACATGTAAATTTAAATTAATTAAACTTGTAATGAACCGAAAATTAGGTTTGTCTTATTAGAAAGAACATGTACACTTAAAATGACAGAGTAACATCTTTTGTAGTTTTTAGTGCAAAGTTTCACAGAAACTTTGCAGTATTGTGATGAGTGGCGAAAATTCACACGATACATAGATACATAGATACATATCAAATCCACAACTTGCGCAGTTCGGATAGTGTAAACTTTCCGGGGGGTAAACTTACCAGGTTTAACGACATGCATACTTGTCGTAGTTGAAAGGCTAAAACCAGTGAAAATGTGAAACACTAGTATCAGTCTTTCATAGACGACAAATATTTATGTCGCTTAAAGCTCGTAAGCCCTATAAACAGCAATAACAGACAGGTTTGTACCTTATCTATGGAACCAAGAATGAGATAAGTTTCCCCCCGGAATATATTAGAATACCACTGCGCACGCGTGGTTTTGTTTGCGACTGGCGAATATGGAGAAAATGGCGGAGAAAACGTAAAGGAGTGATCGATTTTTCTTCTCGAAACAACGAATTTCTAGGCTTTAGTGCATGGCTAATTAAATATGGTCTGGGCGAAAGGATTTACTGTCTGCCTAGCGGAAGGTCAAAGGTGCGAATAAATATTAAAAGCTTTATATTTAACTTTAAAGGGGGGTTACAGTCCGTTCTGCGCATGTGCGGGGTTTGTTTACATCTAATGTTTTGATCCACTTAAATTGCATAACATGAAGTATTCCTCCTTCGAAACACCTCGCGTGATCAGTCATGGCCGACGCACTGGAAGAGAGCTTCACACTTCAAGAGTTGGAAGAAAGTCAAATAGAGGAGGTCGCAGCATTACCTAACGTAGATAATATAACTACATGCACATGTCGCGGCCACTGTCTTCGAGAAAAGGGAAGAAATTTCTGTCCGTTCAGAAGTTTAAACAATTTTTGTTCGAGCGCGTGCCACGGCGAAGACTTTGGGGTCTGCATGAACAACAGGAGAGTTCAAGAAAGCGACAGTGAAAAGGCGGTAAGTTTATTAAGACTATGTTTTGAATCCAAGTATATATAAGTTATTTCTAAATTATGGACTGGGATCGTTTTCGTGCGCGACGCTAATAATTTCGTATATTTAGTACGGCATCCGCGCCACAATTATATCACAGTCCTTCTTGTCTGTTTTGGGTTTTGTTCGCGCAAAGACTAGTTGCGTTATTTATTGGTAGATCGGTTGATGCTGTTCAACGTTTAAAACCAATCAGAAGGTGAATGGTCATCCAGCAACAGTTGGCAAATACTTGCGCAAAAATCGCCATTGATTTTCAAAGATTTGAGTCTGGGTTTCTAAAGTAACCTAATTAATTCGTGTTTGAAAGTATCAAATTCAATTTATTCATGTTTAGATGCTACCCTTACCAAAGGGGCTATAAATATTGACGTGACAATTTAGTTATTTTTATTGCCTTTGCACTATAAGAATATTTGGCATCTTGTTTACCCTCTCCCTGTGCTGTTTTAGAAGAGGGTAACTATGTGGCTTCATGGTTCACCATAAGAACTACACTGTGCTTGTATTCAGGATAGTTTAGTGACTTGTTCGAGTTATCTACTATGATCCCTATCAACATTAGGGCAGTGGAACTATCAACATTTGGGCATTGGAACAGGGGAGGGCTATAGCCCCCCAATATTTCTAGCAAGGGGACTAAGCCCCTCAATATTTCTAATAAGGGGGCAAAGCCCCAAAATATCTCTAGCAAAGGGGGCTAAGAAAGACCTGAAATTTGCTGGGGGGAATACACTCTTTAGCATCTATTGACAAATTAGCTCCTCCAATACTGTACATACTCTGACAAATAAGAATTTGAAGTGTTGTTTAAAACATTTTACATCTTTATTACAACTGTTGGTGTGAAAACCATTATTTAGACAGGATTAGCTATATGTAAACATTTTATTGTTCATTATAAATTTAGTCCTGAAAAGGCTCTAAAACTTATTACAACAATTACCATAAATTATTATATTTCATATCCTTTAGTTTTTAATCTATGAATCTTATTTCATTTCAGAATGTCGTGGAAGCCCTAAATGTTGATATTTTAAGAAGGCTTGAAGGCTTGCATGAGAGCTTCTTAGAAGACAGCCAGCAGCGTTTGCTGATTTGGTGAATGGGGAAATGGCAGGTGGGGATGGAGTCCAACAAGCAAACCTCCAACCTGATAATAATAATCTTGAGTGGTGCAACTGTGGACACTGCATTGCTATGGCAACTCAAGAAGAAAACAAATGCTGCACCCACACAAAACGACCCTGCATCTCAAGAACCCCCATTTTCCAACAACTTTTCCTTGATGGCAATGTTTTAGACATTGCCATGCGATATAGAGTAGATGTTCTCGTTTTAAACAATGTGCAAAACGAAAGTTTTCACCATGCAGCGTATAGATGTCTTATGGCAACATGGACGTTAAGGAAAGGGAATCAGGAGGGTTGTACCTAGCTGCTGTGTAGTTGCCAGACACACTTGTTACCCTTCTCCCAATGGTTTCTACACAGGATATAGGCCTGAAAGATTGTAAATAATGTACATTTATAACTGAAGAGGTTATTTCACTGGTCTCAAAATGACATGTAACCATTTCAATAAAACTAGTTATAAACTTAACTTAGATCAAGTTTGAAATAAGAAAGGCAAATGCTTCAGATTATAATTATGACAAAATGTCAGTCTGAGGTCAGCAAAATAACTTCTTCCATTTATAACTAAATATTTCATATTCTTGGCAAATAGTTTAGCGCTTATATTATTGATGTATAACATTGCGAGCAATGCCCATCAAGTTTCTCTTTCAAAAAGGGCATTTGTGAGCTCATCAGCATGCCTAGGAAACACTAAAGTACAGTAACATTAATTATTGATAAATCAGCGAGTCTGGCATGAACAGCCTGACCCATCAATAGGGCTCAGGGGTTTGAAATCAGAGTTTGCCTTCTCCTAGGTGGACTGCCTGCCAAGGCTTATGAGCTCCACCTACCCAGAGCAATCTGGTTTTAAGGTGCCAGACACTCACCTTTCACACCTTTGCTACCAAATTTAAATAGTACAGTATTTAGCAAAGGAGTTTGGCTAGGAAACAGACCCTGTGGGACATTTCATGGAAGTGGAGTAGCTCAATTCTCCACACCATCCCAGTCATCCTAACCCTTTAAAAACAGCTACAATACAATAAATAGCCCATGCATGAGGAACAGTGGGATAACTAAGTTGTGGGATAACTAAGTTATGCTATTGTATTGCAGCCAACAAGGGTGAGAAATATAATTAACAATTGGACAATGAGTCCAAGTTGAGCATGAGCATATAGTCAACGAGGCACAGCGCATAGCAGATTGGTTAGACTGGGAACCTGGGAACGACAACATCGGTGGAGGCTCCTACGATAAACATGCGCAGAACGGACTGTAACCCCCCTTTAATATGGTGTGGCATGTTGACGATGTTGTGAAGTCGGTTTGTAGAGTGTTGTTGGTTCGTGTCTGTTATATTTTCAGCTCAGTAACAAATTCTGTATACTGGAGATCGTAGACTGTCTTCGCATTTTGATTTGGCGTTCAATAGGCAACTGTACGAAGAACCCTGGCCATATAGTAAACATGAATGTTTAGTTCTACATGTATCTGTACCTCAGACGATTCGCAAGCTACATAACGTGAAGCTAGCAACATAATCATCAGGCGTAAGAGTAATTTGTGAAGGCAACAAAAACTTACTTATCTTGACATCCATGTTAAACTTAGTGAAAAGTCACGAAGGAGATAACCCAAGCTTGGTTTTTGTCAGAAAAAAATAGCAGATCGTATGAAATAGTGAAATACATAGTTTTTTGAGACGCGCGTCCCAAATAAAACTTGTATTTCACATTTATTTTCGTGATATTTAACCCTTTCACTCCCAAGAGTGTCATTTGGCCCACATTTGTTATTTTACTGTCTGAACACATAAAAATTGCGCCGCCTATCAAGTCTGTCTTATTTGAAAGAACACTCTTAATGTCTGCTCCCGAGGGAAACAGTTTTGTTTTCCCGAGTCTTGATATTTCCCGAGACGACTACGTTCATCAAGTGAAAGTACACAAAAGACAAACGCGAAGACTTACCAAACATTTCGCCTGGCTCCGTAATCTCACTTCAGAACAAAAGAACAGCAATACATTTCTCCAGTTAATCTTCACACATGCTTTGAAGACCTGTAAATATTCTTTTTTCGTACCAAAGCAAGCTTTTGTTTATAGGATGCCGTGAAGAGTTCAAAGTTCTAGCGGGGCAACAAAGGAAATTAACTAGATCCCAAGGATAGTGCAAAGTTTCTAGTAATAACAATTTTTGCCATGTGTACAGACAGAGCTGCCAGCCCCGCAACCTGCCAGCCCATTTTCTTGCCCAAGTTAATTTAATACAAGCGAAAACTCAGACAAACAACCCAAAATAGAATCCCGAGGGATTCTTAAAGAGTCATTTTCTCTTGAAGAATGCAAAAATTAGAAACTCCGACAAACATGAATACTGACGTCTTTTGTGCCCTTCACTAGTGTTTTCCGGTCTGTTTAATAACATCAAGATATTTTTAAACTCCTCGAAATTTTTGCATAAAAAGCTTGGCGCATCACACGAATTCCGATACTAATACGTACCGACGTACCGTGTGACGTCCAGTCAATCCAGATCAAAATTGACTAAAATTTGTCAAGTGAAGTAGTTCACAGTTAGATTTTTGTTTGACATTTGAATTTGTGGATGGCCAGACGGTTGTTCAAGCTGCAGTATATAAATAAATTCCTGAACTGCCAGCTTTAAACTTGTAAAACCAATGAAGCCTAAAAGATGTCCACACAGACTACCAATAAACTTCACGAGGCGAAAAATAACGGACAGCAACCACCCTATTTATAAAGAGTGAAGGCACGGAGATCAAGTCACGTGTATTGAAAGGTTAGCTTGTATTAATTAACTAACGTCGTATTCGTGTGAATAGAGAGAAAATGGGGCTGAAGACGAGACAGCTAAACATGCTCTGAGTCCTTATAACCTTATTTAACATTGATTGAAATAACCTTAGAGAGAATTTACTATATAAAAGTAAAGATAAAAAACACTACCCTGCAAGCATAGCCTTTTCGTTATTTCTTTGCTGAGAGAGGAAAGAAGGCTCTGCTGCATTCGTGTTTGGCTTCGTCCAAAATTTAGGATGAAGTAACCTATTTAAGACCAAGGGGTGGTGCCAGATGGGGGGGGGGGGGGCAGAGGGGCTACAGCCCCCTGTTGGGGAGCCCTAGCCTCATCAGGGAAAATTTATTTATCTTCTAAAACACGTTAAAATGTACAAAATATTGAAAAAAGGAGCTACAAATCACCAACAGTCTAATGATAAAATCTGGTCAGCAGTCAAACACAAGACCCATAAATTCTGCCATCTTGAAAGAATTTTGAGGACACTTTTGAGGGGGACCACCAGTCCTGTTATATCGAGCAGTGTGTCGCCATACCTGGGAGAGTGGGGGAGGGGGGCAAAATGATGATGACATCATTATATGATGTCATGGTATATGATGTCATTGGTATATGATGTCATAATTGTTGGTACTTCATGTTAATTCTACATAATAGTTTTCATATAGATAATTGTGATTTTCAAATATATATGATGGTTTCTGGTTGTTTGAGGTAGTGCTAACCCGACACTATGGTCTATCTGTAACCTCCGCATTAACCTTAACCCCAAACATACATAAACCTAACCCAAATTATTATGTAGACCTAACACATAGGAGCTATGAGATGAATGATTGGTGTTGCTGCACTCTGACAAGTCTCAGAGGGAACTAATGCAAGAAAAGATATGAAAAACACATTCACACATTTGTAAACTATTAATGACCAGCTAGTGGTATGAGCTGAGCACTTGGAATTATTACATACTCCCCCACACACGTTTCTTGCTGGATTTGGAAGAATCTCAAAATTGGTCTTGAAAAAAAGTGGGGACCCCTCCCCATTAGCAACACCCCTCCCCCTTAGTGGCACCCCTCCCCTTAGTGACACCCCTCCCCCTTAGTGACACCCCTCCCCTTAGTGGCACCCCTCCCCTTAGTGGCACCCCTCCCCTTAGCAACACCCCTCCCCTTAGTGACACCCCTCCCCCTTAGCAACACCCCTCCCCTTAGTGACACCCCTCCCCATTAGCAACACCCTTCCCCTTAGTGACACTCCTCCCCCTTAGCAACACCCCTCCCCTTAGTGACACCCCTCCCCATTAGCAACACCCCTCCCCTTAGTGACACCCCTCCCCTTAGTGACACCCCTCCCCATTAGCGACACCCCTCCCCTTAGCAACACCCTTCCCCTTAGTGACACCCCTCCCCCTTAGTGACACCCCTCCCCCTTAGTGACACCCCTCCCCTTAGTGACACCCCTCCCCTTAGTGACACCCCTCCCCCTTAGTGACACCCCTCCCCTTAGTGACACCCCTCCCCTTAGTGACACCCCTCCCCCTTAGTGACACCCCCTCCCCTTAGTGACACCCCTCCCCATTAGCAACACCCCTCCCCTTAGTGACACCCCTCCCCCTTAGTGACACCCCTCCCCTTAGTGACACCCCTCCCCTTAGTGACACCCCTCCCCATTAGCAACACCCCTCCCCTTAGTGACACCCCACCCCTTAGTGACACCCCTCCCCATTAGCAACACCCCTCCCCTTAGTGACACCCCTCCCCTTAGTGACACCCCTCCCCATTAGCAACACCCCTCCCCTTAGTGACACCCCTCCCCCTTAGTGACACCCCTCCCCCTTAGTGACACCCCTCCCCCTTAGTGGCACCCCTCCCCCTTAGTGACACCCCTCCCCCTTAGTGACACCTCCCCCTTAGTGGCACCCCTCCCCCTTAGTGACACCCCTCCCCCTTAGTGAGACCCCTCCCCCTTAGTGACACCCCTCCCCCTTAGTGAGACCCCTCCCCTTAGTGACACCCCTCCCCTTAGTGACACCCCTCCCCTTAGTGACACCCCTCCCCTTAGTGAGACCCCTCCCCCTTAGTGACACCCCTCCCCTTAGTGACACCCCTCCCCCTTAGTGAGACCCCTCCCCTTAGTGACACCCCTCCCCTTAGTGAGACCCCTCCCCTTAGTGACACCCCTCCCCCTTAGTGAGACCCCTCCCCCTTAGTGACACCCCTCCCCTTAGTGACACCCCTCCCCTTAGTGACACCCCTCCCCTTAGTGAGACCCCTCCCCTTAGTGACACCCCTCCCCTTAGTGAGACCCCTCCCCTTAGTGACACCCCTCCCCTTAGTGACACCCCTCCCCTTAGTGAGACCCCTCCCCCTTAGTGACACCCCTCCCCTTAGTGACACCCCTCCCCCTTAGTGAGACCCCTCCCCTTAGTGACACCCCTCCCCTTAGTGACACCCCTCCCCCTTAGTGACACCCCTCCCCTTAGTGACACCCCTCCCCTTAGTGACACCCCTCCCCTTAGTGAGACCCCTCCCCTTAGTGACACCCCTCCCCTTAGTGAGACCCCTCCCCTTAGTGACACCCCTCCCCTTAGTGACACCCCTCCCCTTAGTGAGACCCCCCCCTTAGTGACACCCCTCCCCTTAGTGACACCCCTCCCCCTTAGTGAGACCCCTCCCCTTAGTGACACCCCTCCCCCTTAGTGAGACCCCTCCCCTTAGTGACACCCCTCCCCTTAGTGACACCCCCTCCCCTTAGTGAGACCCCTCCCCCTTAGTGACACCCCTCCCCTTAGTGACACCCCTCCCCCTTAGTGACACCCCTCCCCTTAGTGACACCCCTCCCCCTTAGTGAGACCCCTCCCCTTAGTGACACCCCTCCCCCTTAGTGACACCCCTCCCCCTTAGTGAGACCCCTCCCCCTTAGTGACACCCCTCCCCCTTAGTGACACCCCTCCCCTTAGTGAGACCCCTCCCCCTTAGTGACACCCCTCCCCCTTAGCAACACCCTTCCCCTTAGCAACACCCTTCCCCTTAGTGACACCCCTCCCCCTTAGCAACACCCTTCCCCTTAGTGACACCCCTCCCCCTTAGCAACACCCTTCCCCTTAGTGACACCCCTCCCCATTAGCAACACCCCTCCCCTTAGTGAGACCCCTCCACCTTAGTGACACCCCTCCCCCTTAGCAACACCCCTTCCCCTTAGTGACACCCCTCCCCTTAGTGACACCCTTCCCCTTAGTGACACCCTCCCCTTAGTGACACCCCCTCCCCCTTAGCAACACCCCTCCCCTTAGTGACACCCCTCCCCCTTAGTGACACCCCTCCCCCTTAGCAACACCCCTCCCCTTAGTGACACCCCTCCCCCTTAGTGACACCCCTCCCCTTAGTGACACCCCTCCCCCTTAGTGACACCCCTCCCCATTAGCAACACCCCTCCCCTTAGTGAGACCCCTCCCCTTAGTGACACCCCTCCCCATTAGCAACACCCCTCCCCTTAGTGACACCCCTCCCCCTTAGTGACACCCCTCCCCTTAGTGACACCCCTCCCCCTTAGTGACACCCCTCCCCCTTAGTGACACCCCTCCCCTTAGTGACACCCCTCCCCTTAGCGACACCCCTCCCCTTAGCGACACCCCTCCCCTTAGTGACACCCCTCCCCTTAGCGACACCCCTCCTCTTAGCGACACCCCTCCCACTTAGTGACACGCCTCCCCCTTAGCAACACCCTTCCCCCTTAGTGACACCCCTCCCCCTTAGCAACACCCTTCCCCTTAGCGACACCCCTCCTCTTAGCGACACCCCTCCCACTTAGTGACACGCCTCCTCCTTAGTGACACCCCTCCCACTTAGTGACACCCCCTCCCCTTAGCGACACCCCCTCCTCTTAGCGACACCCCTCCCACTTAGTGACACGCCTCCCCCTTAGCAACACCCTTCCCCATTAGCAACACCCCTCCCCTTAGCAACACCCTTCCCCTTAGCGACACCCCTCCTCTTAGCGACACCCCTCCCACTTAGTGACACGCCTCCCCCTTAGCAACACCCTTCCCCCTTAGTGACACCCCTCCCCCTTAGCAACACCCTTCCCCTTAGTGACACCCCTCCTCTTAGCGACACCCCTCCCACTTAGTGACACGCCTCCCCCTTAGTGACACCCCTCCCACTTAGTGACACCCCTCCCCTTAGTGACACCCCTCCCCCTTAGTGACACCCCTCCCCCTTAGTGACACCCCTCTCCCTTAGTGACACCCCTCCCCCTTAGTGACACCCCTCCCCCTTAGTGACACCCCTCCCCCTTAGTGACACCCCTCCCCCTTAGTGACACCCCTCCCCCTTAGTGACACCCCTCCCCCTTAGTGACACCCCTCCCCCTTAGCAACACCCCTCCCCTTAGTGACACCCCTCCCCCTTAGTGACACCCCTCCCCCTTAGCGACACCCCTCCCCCTTAGCAACACCCCTCCCCCTTAGTGACACCCCTCCCCCTTAGTGACACCCCTTCCCCTTAGCGACACCCCTCCCCCTTAGCAACACCCCTCCCCCTTAGTGACACCCCTCCCCCTTAGTGACACCCCTCCCCCTTAGTGACACCTCCTCCTTAGTGACACCCCTCCCCCTTAGCGACACCCCTTCCCCTTAGCGACACCCCTGATATCGAGGTCAGTGGTGCCAATAAATAGAGAATATTGGCAAAGCATTCTGGTAGTTATACTGAAGGTCATCGAACGTCATCGTACAAATTACGTAATATTCTGATTGGCTGGCATGCAGGCAAAAGTGAAACTAGCTAAAAAATCTGTGTTAGTACTCAATCTGTTTATTGTCCTCAAACGAATGAGATTACACCACTTACAAAATCACCTTACAAGAGAGAGATTAATAACGTCAACAACTTCTTACGTTAATTATGTTTGGGAAAATTAATATCACTAGTTGATCAAATGTTACTAATTCATCGAAACAAAAATAGACAAAGGTTTATGAGGAATATTCGCAACTGAAAATGAACTGGTGCTGGGAAAATTGTGAATAAGGAACGCCTTTCGTAGCCATAAACGTTAGAGTACAAAAATATCAGGGAATAATTTTCAAGGATAAACCTGCATTTGTATGTATACCACATTGTCTTTAATATATTTACGACTACGAAGTGTTGAATGCGAGATGAATTGAGGAAAACCATATCCTTTGTTCTCATCTAGTTGAGGTCTCTTAAACGCAACATTTCCATCGGGAACCATAGTCACAGAATGATTCTGCCTTTGTAATTGGTCATCTTGTTGATCAACCAAAGTGAAGGTATGTGACTTCGTGAAAGGCCAAGTCAACATTCCATCATGGTCACTTTTCATTAATATCATATAAATGCCCATATAGCCCGTGTATCCTACATTTGCATGGCTCAAATAAACCGTAATTTTCATTTTGTACCCATTATGCCATGAAAGAAAAGGTGCGCTCTCAATTTCACCACTGTTACCAGCAGATATAGCTTGTGATAACTTCCTTTCAAAGTTGGGTATTTTCATTGTGAACGTTCCAGAATAATTTGACGTCGTTCGTAACTCACTGATCTCTTGTTTAAGTGTCTGGATGTCTTTGTGGTGCTGTAGAGGTAAAAAGAAAAGAGCAACCATACAACCTGCGGATTTAGGTTGAGTGTTTCGGGTCACCGTTTCCGCTTATAGTTTGGCCAATGAAATCACGGCGTTGCTAGCGCCAAAATAGCACGTTGCTAGGGCGAACACTTATCTCTTGCCTGAACTGCGCCTAGTTCTTTTGTCTATTTCTTGTACTTTAATAGTCTTTAAACATTATGGATAATCTGGTATATAATAGCAGTGATGAATTGAATTTATAGAAGCTTAAGTCAATGTAGAATATTCATATTATTCATCGACGCGTATACAATTTATGTCACGAAAGAACTTCAGACATTGGGCTACGAGGATTTTACTTCTCACATATTGGATGAAATACCTTACCTTAAGAAGATACGAGGACCTTTAAGATACTGTGTGAAGGATTGCGAGAACAATGAAATTGATTTATCTCCGAAATACAGCACCCACCAGATACCTCGGCTGCTTGAGAGTGGCCTGAAAACGTTTAACGTACGCGTCATTGAAAGTGAGTCGCCATTGCCCTCCAATAACAAGACTAACCACAAGTAGTCGTCCCGTTGACCAAGCCAGTACATCCACAAAGCCTATTCCAGGTGCTATGCCTGTGTGTGCAATGAGTATAAAACCAGAGGCTCGTCAGCCCTCAAGTGATAACGTCCGTCTCCCGCTAGAAAGCTATGCGCGTAAACAAGATAAACAGTCCACATTTTACTGAAATTTGAACCTGGGTCCTTGGCAACATTGAATTTGAACCCCAGCAACGCTGTGATTTCATTGGCCAAACTATAAGCGGAAACGGATGACCCGAAACACTCAACCTAAATCCGCAGTATTAGTAATAATAATATAAAGACAGCAAAAGAAAAAATATATACAAAAAGTTCATTTTCAGAGGGCCGTAGGGGAAACCAAATAATAACTATATTAACAAGTACAATAGATAGGAATATGCAAACTTCTAAATGAACATATTTACATATAAAATTTGTAAGAATATTAAAAAGAGCTACCGAGAATCAGATTGCATTGAAAAGCTATACATACAAATGTATGCTGGTTCAATTTTTGCGTCGATACAGGTTGCGTTTACGCAACCATGCAACGCTACGTCAGCACCATGAATGCTTCTATTATGTGCCTGACTATTTCATCAAACGACAGATTGCCCATGCAGACGCGTGATATGACAAGCAAACTCGTTATTAGGGCCAGAAGTATAATTAAGATTATGTCACCCTCATACACTGAACGCCGTTGCGTGACAAATTTCACAAACCATGCACATCTGCATCGTGTAATACTCCTCGTGAAACTTGTCTCGCTTCCTTTGGTTCACAAACCATTGCAGTTTCACGAAAAAATTGCACCGAGTAACCCTAGTCACTAGAAATAAATTGTCTATTTCATCTCCTTTTTGACCGTTTGTAATCCTATATTTTAATTTTACCGTTTGTAATTTAAATTGTTTTATCCTCTTTTGACCGTTTTTTATTTGCAATATATGACACTATATTATTGTACATAAATATAAGTATACCATTTGTAATTCTTTCATTCACTGTGAAGATGTTACTGGTTAAGTAACGAAACGTCAGTAAAATCGATTTGTATTGTTTATTTTTGTGTTATGGCACTTCATTTAAAAGTTTTGAGCTGGGCTCTTTATAGTTTTGTCCTACGTCCTACGCAAAGCTTCGAAGGTGGGCGTGCGAATTAGCTCATTGGTGAATTTTATAAAATTTACTCGCCAAATTCAATCGTTTAATTCGATAAGATCATCTAGCATGCGAGTATACAAATCATTACACAAACATCAGAAACTCCAAGAAAACAGGTAATTGAAAAAAGTTAGCTAATTTCCTGGACAATGATAAAAGTATTTTAACAAAAGATGCTAATATAAATGAGCAACCAACCTTGGATTTTAATCCTTTAATGTCGTTTTCATGCTGCAAAAATAAACATGCAAATAATTACAATATGTGAACTTTATTAACTATTTCTGACGCCATCCGACTCTCAAGTCTTATTTATTATATAGATGTGTGTTTTATTAGAAAATATGCAGTGTCGTATTTTCCATATCCTCACTAGTGAAGATATCGACATTGCACATTGAATCTATATAATAGAAAGAAAATTACACGCTGGCTTGAAGATATGAATTTTATCTTCGAGTGGTGAAAACAATATTTTACGAATGAGCGTAGCGAAGGAGTAAAATATCGTTTTTACCACGAGGCGACGTGTAATATCCTCTATGTATTTTACTCTGGCTAACGCCAGACGATTTTGCTAATCACAGGAAAAATCCAGAGGTTAAAATAGGAATCTATTTGTTGAGTTGCGTCCAGGTAAGCTGGTACAAAACAAAGAGAATGAATAATTTTTAGTCCTAGAGTAATCACAACGCCGTCCTCGTTCTTTGTACAACGCCACTTAGAGCATTTTCACGTCTTCAAGACGACGTCAACGGCCAAAAGATGAGAACTGTTGCTTAAGATTGACTTCAATACAGACACTACAAGCATTTTGGCGTCGTCGTCTCCGCATCTTAAAATCCCTATTATATGTGTATATGAGACGAAACCAGCACAGAAAGGTTAACCAATTAAAGTAAAGTTTAAATTATTCAAATTTAAATTATAAGGATTTGCTGTGGAATTATTAATGTAAACAGTAACCAACCTTGACATTGACTTTCTTCATGTCCTGTTCATGCTGCAGAGGTTAAGGTTACGAGTGATTAAGTTCGTCCGTGTAGACATATACATACATATCTATCTATCTATCTATCTATCTATCTATCTATCTATCTATCTATCTATCTATCTATCTATCTATCTATCTATCTATCTATCGATCGATCGATCGATCGATCGATCGATCGATCTATCTATCTATCTATCTATCTATCTATCTATCTATCTATCTATCTATCTATCTATCTATCTATCTATCTATCTATCTATCTATCTATCTATCTATCTATCTATCTATCTATCTATCTATCTATCTATCTATCTATCTATCTATCTATCTATCTATCTATCTATCTATCTATCTATCTATCTATCTATCTATCTATCTATCTATCTATCTATCTATCTATCTATCTATCTATCTACCTATGTATGTAAATACATCTATATCTATATACCTATATAACTATTAAAAACATTAATATGTGAACTTTTGCTACAGAACTACTGACATGAAAAAAGCAACCAACCGTGATTTTCATTTTATTGATCAGTTTGATGTCATCTTCACGCTGCAGAAGTTAAAAGATAAAGTATAAAACAAACACTCAGTATCTCAGCTATAGTATAATTTTATATTTATATCATATTTTTTTACTAAAGAGTAACTAACCTTGGAATTAATTTCTTTGATGTCATCTTCATGCTGCAAAAGTTTAGAACAATAATGTATAAAACAAAAACTCAGTAATCTCATTTTATATTCCTATTATTTTATTATATTTTTTGTTAAAGAGTAACTAACCTTGGATTTAAGTTCTTTGATGTCATCTTCATGCTGCAAAAGTTTAGAACATATTATGTATAAAACAAAAACTCAGTAATCTCATTTTATATTCCTATTGTTTTATTATATTTTTTGCTAAAGAGTAACCAACCTTGGATTTAATTTCTTTGATGTCATCTTGATGCTGCAGAAAGAAAAAAAAAAGAAATAGATATTCACTATACATTAATAATTATATCAATTATATCATAATAATTATAATCACTATACGTTAATAATACGTTAATAAACTACACCGGTCAAAACCAAAACACAAGACATAATTGTTGCCAACAGTACTATTGGCATTAAGATCAACCAACCTTGGTTTTAATTTCCTTGATGTCGTCTTTATGCTGTGAGATTAATATTTAACAATTATTCATTTTATAATAATATACATGAAAAAGTTCAATTTTGATTGGCTGAGAGCAGTACTCAGTACAACAATAAAAACTGAAAAGAGCCAATCACGTTTTACAGTGGATTTTGATGAATGGTATTTTCCAACCTTGTACCCAGGCTCTTCCTGGACAAAATAACAAAGATGGCGGTCAAGATTCGGAGTAGTGGAGGATAATTCGTTCAAGTTTGAAACTAATTATTTTTTTAATATTGCCAAGTAAAGTGTCTATATACAAGAATACTGGAAGATACTTAAGTGTTTTTGGTAAAAAATAAGTGTTTTTAGTTTTTAGCTTTGATTCAGAGTCCCTACAAACGTCGTTATACACAGTGATAATACGTATAATGTGAAATCAGTTTAAAAAGAAGCTTATTTACATAATTTTACTTTAATAGAGTTAATGGTGAAATGCAATGGAATTCTTTTTCTTCATTCTATTATATTAAACTAGACGATAGTGTCAAGCAACTGACAAAATTTCAACGAAAAATTACATTAAAGTTTTGGTTTCCTAAATAGAAATTTGTTGAATTCAAAATGTCTTTTGGAAATGTCTTTGGCAACTTGTGGCACTAAAATTGCCCTGAAAATGCTGAAATACATTTTGTAGATGCTTTTCCATCGCTCAAAAATGGCATACTAAATAATTCTTAATTGAAGTAACGATTTAAATTTATATCCACGTAGATGGAAAACTCTTGGTTCTGCTTTTTTAAAGCTATAACATTTTTTGGTTCCAAAGGAGTGACTTTCTTTATACATTTTGAACAGGAAATGTATAATAGAACAATTATTGAATTCTACTTTTTTGTATATCAAGAATTATCAAGGTTCATGATAGCATCCATGATGATAGCGAGACTTACTTTTCGCTTTAATGTGGAGATTTCTGACATGAGAGAGAGTTTTAACATTGTTATTACCAGCAGGAACAAGAAAGCTGCAACTGTTGACATGGTCCTAAGAAAACCAAATAAATAATTTAAGTTTTTAAATTAATTAAAATTAAAATTACAATGAATTACAATTAATAAATATTTAAAATCAAAATTAATTCAAATTACAGAGCATCATGCCTATAAAGCAGCCCTGGGCCCACAAATATTTTACATATATATGCATTCTGAATAAACATTTTATATATTGACAGTCTTTCAGTTGACTTTTTCTTGTGTCAGAAAAAATTTGGTCCCTGATCCTCCCACAAAGTGACAACATAATGTAGTGGAGTTGGGGCTGGATTCTCCACTAGAGAATTTTTGAATTTACAGTCTCTGAAATGGTTGCATTTTGAGAGCAGTTTTGAGTTAAATCTTAAGACCACAAATCGCTTTTTGGTAGTGTATCTATTATTTCAGGAATTTATTTAATAGTTTGGAGCTTGGATGGCCTGATGTGGCACTGTTTGCCTTGCACAACACATCTACCAGTAATTATAACTTAAGTCACCTCAAGGAGAGAACTTAGGCTTCCTATCCAGCTACATCCCTCGTTCGAGCAGTTGACATCTAGTTTTCTAATCAATCTATTTGCAGCGTGATCTTTAAAGAGCTAAAAAAATGAAATATTATATCTTTTATTTTATCTAATCTTTTATTGTGTATAATTATAGAGTTTATATATACATGTACCAAATATTACTTACAAGTAATATAGCCAATTTTTCAGCTCTAATGGCAAGATACTTCCATAGGTCAGTGGTCAGAGCACTGAGCTAGCTAGTATCACTGCATTTTAACAACTGATCCTGAATTGATCTATACAGTTGCTTACACTCAAGTGGAAACCCTGTCCGTCAAAACATGTTCCATTTCAACATCAAACATAAAAGTTTTCCTTAGAAACATATTATGTTTCCCTTCGCTACATACATGTTTGTGCTCTTAGCCAATCATGTCTTGCCAATCCCACAGTGTCAATTTCAAAACGGTTAACTTTTAAACATGTTTTGATGGGCAATATTTCCACTTATTAGATGCAAACAACTGAGTAATGTAGCAGCTATAGTTAACCACTCACAATATTCCTTCACCAAAATTCCAAAGAACATGTATACAGTACATACAACTCATAGTTGAGCTGTAGGCCATATAGCTTAGTTTAAAAATTTAAACTTCTCCAAACATAAATCATTTTTCAGTGACCCACCTGAATATATACAGAGCAGGATATTTAGCTCACAAATGAAAACACTACATATTGCACACCATTGGCAAGCTATAATTAACCAGTTTATAACTGGCCACTGGAGTGTCCACTTTTATTTCATAGCTTTAGCTAGATGCCAGACAAATGTATTCAGCACAGGAAAATGTCTCAGGCTATAAAGGGTTTCCTCACATCTGTGTTTGCATTAGGCTATACATGGGTGGCCATTTTCTATTTTTTAAATATTACATTTATATACAGTGTATCAAGTAATACTTCAAATATGAGACGGAGGACTTTACCGGGACTTCAAAGTCCGAGTGCCTATTGAAAATGCGAGCCGAAGGTGAGCTTTGAAATCCCGGTAAAGTCCGACGTCGAGTGTTTGAACTGACTTCTCAAACATAGTAATTTACATATTTTCAAAGTCCTAGGACTTTGAAATATTTCAAAACGTCGTTACGTGATCAGCTAGAATAGATGGATCTTCCTCTGGTTTCAAAGCCCTAATTAAACATTAATTTCTTTTGTTTTTGGTTCATAAATTATTAATCAGTTTGAGAATTATTGTTACATGCAATTACAGTGGTCATTATGGTAATGGTGCAGTACTAGTTCTCTTGCTATCAACTTGAAGTCCAACATGTCAACTTACTCACCATGGCATGTGATATGTCAATCCTACATGATGGACATCGTGGATCTGTCCTATCAAAATATTTTTAAAGAATTAAGCATCCAGATTCACATATAATCATTTAATTAGTAATAGACAGTGACCAATTTTAACAGCTAATTATAATTAGTTACATGTACCGGTACTGGTGTTGATCATAATGTGTACATATGGGTGGGTATTTAGGGACAGCTGTCATGCAGACTCAGTTCTACAAAAGGGTGAACATTAAATACTGCCATTTGCAAGCCACCGATAGGCTTGTGATTTTTTTCGTGTTTGTTTATGTTTGAAAGTTTCACCAGAAAACGTTGAATGTTTAAAAACAAGAAATCAATCAACTTGCAGCATCATTCAAAGAAACCTGTCAAAATGACACCACAAGTTGATTGATTTGTTTTTAAATGTTCAACATTTTCTGGTGAAACTTGCAACTTTCAAACATAAATAAACATGAAAAAAATTGTAAGCCTAACGGTGGCTTGCAAATGGCAGTATCAAGGCCAAAAACAAACAACATAATTTTAATAGATCAGAATTAAGATTTCATTTTTTTTGATATGCAAATAAGCTACATGTAGCTAATGTTTTACTCCTAGATAAAAAAGTGCCTACTGATGGAATATGGTATGGCCACCCCTGATTCTAAGAATCTTTTTCTAAAATGTCTTACCTCATATATTTTAATTGTTATTAGGAGCACGCTTAATGAGCTCTACACGAGGATTGACAATGAACTCGTATTAATGCTGATTTTTCATAGCAGCTGGGATATTCACAATGATATTTGGTAAGTGTTGTACATGTATGTTCATACATGATAAAACAGTGACCAGATTAGTACTTCTCACATGATGGATATATCCATGGGTGGCACAAACTGTTAGTACACTGTCTCTCACCGCTGAAGTTAAGCTTAGTCAAATGAGGTTAGTACTTGAATGCGTGGACCACATTAGCTTAATGTGAGTAGAGTTGTTGGTTCTCCAGACCTGCCAAGTCTCACGGTTTTGCTGTGAGACTCACGATTTTGACTACAATCTCACGGTCTCACAATTCCGTACTCGATTCTCACGATAAATGAAAATCCTAAAACTAGATTCTAGATTCTTCATTGGTGTGATTTCAGTATTTTAATTTACCAAAATTTAGCGACAAAATAAATATGGACATAGATTGTATAGTCTGTACTTGTTAGATGTAGGACAACTGACAAGTAAAGTAGTAATTTAGCAGTCACAAAAAATTCATTTCCACATCCAACATTTTGACGATGGTATATACCATCATCAAATAAAACAAAACCCGAAAAACAACAAGTCTTATCTTTTATTAATACTACTGTATTTGTTAAAACTATTACATGGGAAAAAAGCAAAATGAATTGATTTGAACATGAACATTGTTTTCTCACTATTTTTACATTTTTCTCACTATTTTTGGGAGGAAACAATTAGATCTCACTGTTTTTGCTTGGGGTAGGTTGGCAAGTCTGGTTCTCTCCTGTGCCTCAAGGGTTTTTCACCAGGTTCTCCGGTTTTTCTCCCTCAAAATCAACACATCACCAGTTTCCCCAGTTCATTCTACTAACTTACATTCAATCAAGGGGTGAGGGTCATTGGCTTACTGTTATCTGTTACCCTAAATAAATAAGGTTGCTTTACTTTTTATTTGAACAACCCACAAAACTGCAATACTGAAATTTAACCCAGCCCTTATGATTATACAGGTAGTCAGTACTTAAATTGTACAAAACACACTAAATATATATTTATTATTTAATTGATGGTACCGAAAAGGATGGAGTATATTTAACCACAATGCTTTGCAAGCCCAAATCATCTCAAATAACAACTACCGTAAGCATTGTAAGTTTATCAGGCTAAGATGGATTAAGTGAGCAAGAACTTCATTCCTACCAAAGTTGATTGTTTTAAAACCATATCTTCCAATAATTCTGCAAGAAACAATATTTACTGCATGTAATGGATTGTGGTTAAATGTACAAGTCGCCATCTTTCGGTACGGTTAATTTAATATGGGTACTACACATAAAATTGTTGTTGTTGTTGTTGTTACTAACAATTTGTAACGAGCTAACTAGTGAGATTTCTTGTGGTATATCTGACAACAATATAAATTGCGGAATAATTAATAAAGTGAAAGAAATTGTTCTTCAATCCGTCGATCTGCTTAGTCGGTTACTTGTCGGAACATATCAATACATGATGTAGCCTGTTGGCTCAGACCTTCATCAGAACAACCATTTCTGTACAGAAGTTCATGCATATATATATTGTGCCTAATCAAATAAATTGATACGGAGATTTCTTAAACAGTGCTCGATTCTCAAGCGAAACAAACGCCGTAAGCACATTAATTATGATGAAATATATAAAAATGTACAATTTTGTACTTGCGTTTGAACTTACTTCAGAATATCGTCGATGCACAGTCCACAAAACTGATGACCACAGGGTCATTCCATGTGAAATCAACAAATAAAAATTCAGAATGACACCCACTCATCTCAGATTTTAACCAAAATTGCACCAACTAGAGGTATTAGTGAGATATGAAAGCACACCAAATTTTATCTCAATATCTCTATTTGTTCCTGAAATATCGGAATTTCAATTTTTGCACCAAAACCGGTGTCGGTTACAGTAATCTAGCGTTTTGTATAAAATGGTACACAAAAATGTATGGTATTTCGACTGTCGTTTTTTGTCCTTTAACCGTATGGGCAGGAAAACTGGTGATGTGCCATTTTAAGACATGCCAAATCAGAATATGATGTCAAAAGTACCATCACTTGATCAGAAATGCTCATTTTCTATGTTTGAAAACAGACAACAAAAATATAGATTTTCTGAAACTGGAAAAAAGTATCAAATTACAAACTGAAAATTTTCCATGTTGACCATGTAGCACCAAAACCATTTTTGGTGTGTCACATGTATATATAATAAGGATTACTTTCACCAAGTTTTGGCTTGGTGTCTCCTCTATTTGCTGAAAAATAAGCTAATGAAGATATTGATGAAATTTCTTGGAAATTCTTGAATAATATAGAAAGAACTGGTGTCGTTTTAGAAACTTTAAAAACCAGAATTTGCAACCTTGGTCTTTAAGAACTTGACATTTGATGTTCAACACTGTCAGTATCCTATTTAATAGTGCATGTACTTAAATTATGTGATATGCTACCTCTGAGTTATTCAGCAAGTGCTTGTTCAATTATGTTGATGTCTTTGTCATCCAGCTTGTACTGTCTTCCTGTTACAGTGACAGGTGCTCCAATGATGCAGGCAACATTCACAATTGGCACAAAACATGTATCATCTTTCTTTGGCCAGGAGAAGGATCTTGCTGGGTAGCTTGGATGCATGAATTTGACTTTAACATCATCATGTTCTTTATCCACTACATCAACGAGTCCAACCCAATATTTCTCATCATAGGAGCAAACCACAAAGTCGGATACCTTCGGATCTACCAGCTTCACTAGGTTTGTCTTTCCCAACACCAGATTAAACTCTAATGCATATGATTCATCTTCTGAAACACGTTTGGCTGCCATTACACTCTCAGAGAGGGGGACAAATTGATGAAAGCTCCTTGTACCAGGCAGAGTACTTGCACTGCTGAACCTTGTCTCCAACATGCTCCTGACAGGAACCATCCCTCCTGCTGAAATAAAGTTAACATGAACCCCCTTGATTTCTTCTTTACAGTACTCAAAAACTTGCTTTGCTGTCAAAATTGGATGTGAGTGTGTTCTCTGTAGACTGGCTCTTGCTGTTAATCGCTTCAGTGTACCTCCAAGTCCATCGCAATCCATCGTAGTTTCTCTACAAGGAGGGAAATGAAATCTTCAACTGGAATGATCTGCTCGACTAGCTCTGAGCGGTCGACAGTTGTCCATTGTTGGAATTGTATGGTGAGTGGTTCATCTTCATCATCCTCATCAATTTCAGGTTAGAGTTGCTGAAACAAGTAGTTTTCCAGATCTTGAGTGTCAGCTGGGCAGTTGGGACAACGGTGAATCATACACTCCTTGGAATCTCTGCTGCACACCATCATGTCCATGAGTTCATGGTGATTTTTGTCAAGGTTTACTGCACCAAGCATCAGAAATACATTTTGATGAATGGTACACACACAAACGGAATGGGTTCCTGAACATCCCACCAACACACACCATTTTGGTCTCAAACTGCAAAACTTTGAAAATCCTACTTTTAGATCTGGATATTTCTGTTTGAATGCAGCATATAGTTCTTTTAAGTCACAAAGCAGCAGCCTTTTCTGCTTGTGAACATTTCTTGCAATGCTATAACAATCCTTTTTGCCTGGCATAAGTCTACTGTACTCATCATCGCAATAAAAATCAACAACACATCTTTTTGTTTCTTCAGATAAAACTTTTCCTTTCTTTGGCCCTGGTAACTCTAAAATACCCCTTTCCTTCACTAATTTTCTTGCCTGCCTGACCATGTAAGCAGAAACGTTAAATTCATTTTTAGTTTTTTCAATGGACCAAGAAGGTGGAGCAATAGTCAGTGTTTGTATTTTCTGTCTTCTGTTAGAAGACTGTATCTTGTTTTTCATGAGATCAACAAGTCGGTCTAAATTATCTGCTTTTTCCTTTATTTCTTTGTAATTGTCAGGTTGACTGCTCTCTGATAGTTCTAGATCTTCTGGCATAACATCAATAACTTTTGCAACTCGTTTCTGAAGCGTAGTTTCTTGATCTTTCAGTTTATCGTGAAACTGTTGTAGTTTGCGTTTACCCAAAGTGACTTTGGAATGAGAACCAACACCATGTAACTTCACTGGGCTCAAATCCATCTCTTCAAAACTTGTGTCAAGGTCATGCCTCAAGGTCATTTCTTCATTGCTCCCAGAAGACATAGTTTCTACATCACTTTCGTTTCCTATATGTGAATCAGATTCATCTACAAACTGCTGATCCTTCTTATTCGATGCGGCCTCTAATTTACTAGTAAGTTCTTTGCGACAAGTTGGGCATATCTTTTTTCCAGGAATTATTGAAATGTTTATGCTATTAAAATCTTCAGCAGTGTTCAAAGACACTTCTCGCAGTGAACCCTTTATTGGTTTTTGGTGTTTTTCAAATGGGTTGCAGCAGTTTCTTTGGTACTGTGAATATCTTGTAAGAACTGCCTGCTCATGATGCAGACAAATTTCATGTTCAGGACTGTTTGAAATTCCTGTTCTCATTGATATTAATTTGACCTGCTCTGCTGTTAAAATGCTGAATGATTTCAGGCTAGTTAACCTTGTATGAACACCCAAATGACACTCTTCTTCCAGGTGGTTTCCAATGGAACAATCCTGTAATTTTTCTGTTGAAGACATCCTTTTCTTGAGAGTAATAGAGTTTGAGAAAGTTTGAGCAATGAAAAGTTTGTATTTAAACTTAGGATATACTTCATGTATGCAAATTATTGTGTACCATCATATTTTCCTCCATTGAAATATACCAAAAACCCAAACTTCTGTTTTGAAGACCAATGTTTGTCATAGATTTTGCTTAGATTGATGTGTCTCAGAGGTATGATAGGCAAATAATCTTTCATACTTAATTATACATAATGATTTTAACACAAAATGAAATATTTGAACATATTGCACTGGTTTATAACAATGATTGTATATCTGAAGTACTATATAAACAGAATGGTAAAGGTATACCATACTTTCTACCATATTTGAGCAGAATTTCCAAGAAATTTCATCAATATCTTCATTAGCTTATTTTTCAGCAAATAGAGGAGACACCATTCCAAAACTTGGTGAAAGTAATCCTTATTATATATACATGTGACACACCAAAAATGGTTTTGGTGCTACATGGTCAACATGGAAAATTTTCAGTTTGTAATTTGATACTTTTTTCCAGTTTCGGAAAATCTATATTTTTGTTGTCTGTTTTCAAACATAGAAAATGAGCATTTCTGATCAAGTGATGGTACTTTTGACATCATATTCTAATTTGGCATGTCTTAAAATGGTACATCACCAGTTTTCCTGCCCATAGGGTTAAAGGACAAAAAACCACATCGAAATATCATACATTTTTGTGTACCATTTTATACAAAA
Organism: Corallium rubrum; assembly: GCA_964035015.1. Classification (NCBI taxonomy): domain Eukaryota; kingdom Metazoa; phylum Cnidaria; class Anthozoa; order Scleralcyonacea; family Coralliidae; genus Corallium; species Corallium rubrum. The sequence goes on from OZ036011.1 coordinate 9,288,642, forward strand.
CGCTAGATTACTGTAACCGACACCGGTTTTGGTGCAAAAATTGAAATTCCGATATTTCAGGAACAAATAGAGATATTGAGATAAAATTTGGTGTGCTTTCATATCTCACTAATACCTCCAGTTGGTGCAATTTTGGTTAAAATCTGAGATGAGTGGGTGTCATGCCCTTGTTGAGTTGATATGGAATGACCCCACAGTCCGGCACCTGCACTGGATCTTTGAGTATTTCAAGACAAATGGCGCATTCGAAAGAATTTCTTGCAGCATTCTGATCTTTAAACCACTTCAGGGGATAGCCTGAATGGTTGTTTTTTGCCATTTCCAAAAATCTGTGATACGGAGGTAGTTAATCTACGAAATTTTAATATCTCAGAAACATAAACACATGCTCGTCCTCCGAGGCCACGGTTCTTTTGGTCAGCGCCAATGTAGGTACATTCATTGAACTCTAAGTGAACTGGAACGATAACCCGATGGCGTATGAAGCCAAAAATGGCGGACATGGGGGCCGCCATGCACGTCAATCCCAGTCCCTTTTACTTTATAGCCGAGAAAAAATGAAGCTGAATTTGGACTTATTTAGTGAAATGGGTTGGAAAAAACCGAACTTGTTGACCACTTTCAGGCTTAGATTAAATTCCAATATACTATAGAGTAGGTGAACACTGACACGACGAGTAAAAACAAGAAAAACAGTAAAAATATAAGGTGTCAAATGAAAGTCAACAATACGCAATCAAAAATTGGCATGGTTTGGACAAATATAAAGAAAATACATAAGCATCCCTGTTTAAAATGAAGAGTTTGTTTATAAAGACAGTTGGCTTTTAAATTTCTCAATTTTCAGAAAACCCCCAACAAAATTCACTTTACCGGGTGTTATTACAGCTCTGGAGTCACTCTTTGTATCGAAAATCAGATTTAGCATTTCCACAACTGAAACTTGAGTTAAAGCTATACTTTAACCTCAATCTTTTGCTAATTCTTGGCATGCCATCCTTCAAACTTTGAGATAACAAAGAAAAATAAGAAAAACCTGCATTTTCCGTGGAGTTTCGGACTCGGATTTTGCTTTTGTTCGCCAGATATTTCGTCGTTCAATCCATTTTCGTGGCCAGAAATAGTTCAGGTACAAGGCCGATAAGCCCAATACGTACTAGCTTCTTCGGTATCATCTCTAAAAACCTTTAGGCATAAAAAATTATGAGTTTTCTGGTTGATTTTTGCAGCGAGTTTTCAGTTTCGTTCTGGTGACGTGTGACGTGCATACCCAATCATGGGGCCAGTCTTATGGAGTTATCGTTCCAGTTTACTTAGAGTTCAGTGGGTAACCATGGGTAACCACCAAAAATTTCTGTTTTCCTATTGGTTGAAACTTCCACACATTCAAGGCATGCGCAGACGTACAAGTGGATTTAGCCCTGAATGACGCAAGATTGTAATTAGTGGTTACCTGGCCCATATGTCTTTTGAAATTGGGCCAAGGGTAGCAGGCTAGTTACTCCCAAGCTGGGTGGCAAATCGATATAAGCAAAAGGATTACCATTTATTATTTGGTCCACTAAGGCTACGTCCACACGTATCCACATTTTTTTGAAAACGCAATTTTTTTATCCGTTTTCAAAAAAACCCGCGTCCACACGAGAACAGGAAAACGGCGTTTTCAAAAAGTTCCACTTCGGAGACCGTCTTGGAAAAGTTCCGTTTTTGATAACCGCTTCATCCTTCCCGCCAATCCGTAAAGGCTTGGCCAAACGCTTTCAACATTTCATTCAACATCGTTCAAAATTGTTGAATTCAACCGTGATTCAACAATGTTGAAAGCGTTTCGCCACCCCTGTTGAATGATGTTGAACGTTGTTGAATGGAACGAAATTTGAACATGTTCAAATTTTCGTTCAACACGTTTTCAGCAATGTTGAGCGATGTTGAATGAAATACGTGTGGACGTACCTAAACGTCGGTACTTTGAAGTTGCCACCGAACATAGTATCAATCACTAGACTAGAGCGTTTTTTCCGGAATAAAAAAGTTGTTTGGAAGTCGGCGAAATGTTAAATGTTGATACTGTACGACGTCAAGCTCAGGAATGCCGCGTAGCATGCGAATGGATTTAGCGAAATATACGAATTCAGTCGAACGCAGCGTGAAATGAATGCCGTGATACACTCCGTTCAAAAAACCATCTTATTCAACAAACATCTTGTTCAACAGAATTCGTTGATTTCGTTCACATATTACGCTGCATGCCGTATATGAAATCGCGGCTGGCCTCGTGAGCTTGTGCATGTGCATTGTCGATTTGATCACAAATGCCTGCACATTTTCAGTAGGCATATATTATTCGTATTGATGCATAAATAACCCCGTCAGTTCAAAATAGCGGTGAATCGAGACGTTTGACGTGATTTGAATACGAAAGAAGTGTAAAGGTCCTCGGCTATCGCCTCGCGTCTCTACTCAACTTCTTTCGTGTTCAAATGACGTCAAACGTGCCTTTATAAGACGGTACATATACACGGAACTTTATGTTTTATTTGTTAATTAAAAATAGACAAAAGTTACGAACAATGAGAATTGAATAGAATTCAAGATAATGAAGTTGTGACTTTGCGTCTATGAATGATATGCATTGTGGTATTTATGCAATTGGTCTAAAGGCGAGATACATTTGATTTCTTTAATGTCACATGTCCATAAATACACCAATGATAGCCTGGTTGGTCAAGTTGGGATGGAATACATCCATAAAAAAAGTTATAACTAAGAATAGGACTTTATAAAATAACATGTATATATACTATACACGAGCCAATTTACACGAGCCCTGATTGTTAAATTGCCGTGTTTGGATCAGAATATCCAAACACGGAAAATTCCCACCAAAACGATTTTTTGAAAATGTCGGACAGTATATCATATTCACTTGTGATTAGTTTATAAAATAAATACCAAATGGTTTGCTCCGTGTTTGGAGACTCTTATCCAAACACTTGGGAAAGTGTTTGACTTTCGAAAAGCTAAAAACACTTGCCTACGGCTCGTGTTTTGTTACGCTTTTCTCCAGTCTCGCAATTTCCCGCGTGTTTGGATCAGAGTATCCAAACACGGAAAACCATTTGGTATTTCTTTAATACTTATGACGACATGCAGGTTTAAAAATTTTAACTTCATCAAAACCAAGTTAAACTCGCACCTTACTGCGAATGTATACAGCTATTTCAATAAACGTTGTCGGTAAGAGGCGTCAAGCCTACGCGACCACACCGAAAGGGAGTATGGGTAAAAATGGAAATCCAATAGTTGGCAGGCTGGCAATGCTGAGTGAAATGTCGAGAGACTAGAAATTTGTCTCCTTAGTTTCTCTGAGGCTACTCTTCCCCAAGCTAAATATTTCGACATATAGCGTTGTGTGGCGTTGTATAGCGTTGTATAACGAGCAGATACTCTACCCAGATACGAGGTTATCAACCATCCAAACCGCTCGCCACCGACGTCTTCACTGTAAGGTCGAGGCATGGTTCGATATTGTAAACCGTTATGTACATATTGATGTGCTTTTATTGTTTCGATGATTTCTACCCGTACTCCCTTTCGGTCTGGTCGCGTAGGCTTGACGCCTCCTACCGACGTTTCTTGAAATAGCTGTATAGCCTGTGAGTCGACTGTAATTGTAGAGCACTCTCGTGGAAAATCTAGGTGACTGGTGAATAACGAAGGGAAAATATGTAATAATTTTCATGGGTATACTACAACTTTGACGTAAACAACATCGTCTTTAATATATCTGCGAGTGCGAATTGTTGAATGCAAGATAAATTGTGGAAGACCACGACTTCTGTTCTCGTTATGCTGAGGTCTGTTAAACGTGATTTGTCCGCCACTCACATGATCTTTTCTTTGCTGTTCGTCATCTTGTTGATCAACCACAATGAAATTACACGGCTTTGTGAAAGGCCATTGCAACATTTCATCATGATCACTTTTCATTAAATGCAAGTAAACGCCCATGTAGCCTGTATACCCTTGATTTCCTTCGTTCAAATGAACACTAAGCTTAAACTTGTATCCATCACTGTGGTAAAAATTGTCGCTGTATATTGACCCGTTGTTACGATTATATTTTGCTTGCGATAACCTTCTTGAAAAGTCATATATTTTCATAGTGAATTTTCCAGCACAATTTGTCAACTGTCGCAGCCAACTGATCTCTTGTCTAAGATCTTGGATATCTTTCTGGTGCTGAAGAGGTAAAAACAGAAACAAGTCGAACAGTGAAATTGTCTAACACAGGGATTCTCAACTATAGGTTGGGATATCTGAAGACATAACAAACAAAAACAAAAATGGCCGCAAAATGTAATTTATTTTATGTGCGTGCAAATGAAGTGAAGTGAAGTGAAGTGAAGTGAAGTGCAAAGTGAAGTGCAAAGTGAAGTGCAAAGTGAAGTGCAAAGTGAAGTGAAGTGAAGTGCAAAGTGAAGTGAAGTGAAGTGAAGTGCAAAGTGAAGTGAAGTGCAAAGTGAAGTGAAGTGCAAAGTGAAGTGAAGTGCAAAGTGAAGTGAAGTGCAAAGTGAAGTGAAATGAAGTGCAAAGTGAAGTGAAGTGAAGTGAAGTGCAAAGTGAAGTGAAGTGAAGTGCAAAGTGAAGTGCAAAGTGAAGTGAAGTGAAGTGAAGTGAATAAAGTAAAGTGAAGTAAAGTTAGTAACAGTGTTTAGATAATGATAATCTAATGGTCATCAGCAAAAGCTTGTGCCACACATGACTTTCTCGCCTGTAAACAGACTGTCTTCTTGTCTTTTGGAGAAGGTTATCTAAACTCCCAGAACGTCTCGCAGGCTAATGACTTTCTAGTTGTAAATATGCCTTAATATCGTTTAAGACATAATTTTCGCTAACTGTACTATTGACAAGAGCAACCAACCTTCGTCTTAATTTCCTTTATGTCGTCTTCATGCTTTAGAGATAAATATAGATAATTATTCAGTTTGAAATAGAAGTTTAGCTTTAGTCAGCTATTGTTACAAAAAGACTGCACTGCTCTGAACTAGAAACAAGATATACTTTCTCGTCACAGTACTATAGCGACACTAAGAGCAACCAACCTTGGTTTTAATTTCCTTGATGCCATCTTCATACTGTAGAGATTATAAACAATTTCAGTTTGAGAAATACAATCATTCAGTTTCGTCCTGTTTACGGCCTATTATTTTATTATAAACTGCACTGCATGGTCTAAACTAAACACGCCATCATTTTTGCTAACAGAACTATTGACATCAAGAGCAACCAACCTTCTCTTTAATTCCTTTGTTGTCATTTTCATACTGTAGAGTTAAAGAGTTTACAAACAAATTAGTCAGTTTAACTGATAAACATTTAGTATACGTTTGGCTATTGAAACTATATAAACTAACTGCAGTACTGCACTGGTCTAAACCAAAACACAAGACATAATTTTTGCCAACAGTACTATTTACATTTATTATATATTCAAACTTTATTCTCGTTTGTGATTGGCCAAAACGCCTCCGCTAATTCTCCGTATCTGGAAGCTGACGGGTTATTTCAGCTGCTGACGTGATCAGCGTGCAATAATACCTTGTTTTGGATCGAACGTCGATCCAAAACAAGGTATTATTGCACGCTGTCGAACCCAAGCCCCCAGCGCGGTCGGCAGCTTGCTAAAAATCCCGCCAAAACTACATATTTTTGAAGAGTAAACAAAATGGCTTTTAACCGGTTTCCATCGTTAAAGGAAGAAGAAATTTCGACGTTGCTCTCAGAGAAAGATAGTAAAAGCACGAAGAGTATAGTTTTTGAATATATAATAAAACAATTATTGGATTCGGTTTTCGCATGATATCGAGAATTATCAAGGACGAGGTTTGTGTTATCCACCTCAGCCTTCGGCTTCGGTGGATAACACAAACCTCGTTATAATTGTTTAGTATTACATTAAAAGCAACCAACCTTGGTTTTAATTTCCTTGATGTCATCTTCATGCTGTAGAGATTAATATAGACAATTATTCAGTTTGAAATAGACATTTAGACCAAAACACAAGGCATAAATTTTTGCTAACAAAACTATTGACATTAAAAGCAACCAACCTTGGTTTTAATTTCTTTGATGTCATTTTCATACTGTAGAGATTATTTCAAAAACTCATTAATAATTCATGAGGAAAATTCAAAAGAAAATTAAGTTTAATCAGTGTCTTTATATGTGATAAAGATACCTCCTTATTTACATAAACTTTAGCTTTGATTTTCTCGGCTTTGATTTTTCTAGGCTCAAGGTTATTTTTCAAACTTACTACGCCAATGAACTTACCAAGTGGTTCGTTTTTGAAGCCGTTCAATAAACTCGCAGTTCGTGTTTTATCAGATATAAAAACACTCGACTTCGCCTCGTGTCTTTATATCTGATAAAACACTCCTGCTCGTTTATTAAACAGTACTTCTCAAACTCATTAATAATTCATGAACCAAAAACAAAAGAAATTATTGTTTAATCAGTGCTTTGAAATCGGAGGAAAATGTACTTTGAAATAATGCAAAATAGGCTGTCTTCGGAGTTTTGAGTTTGAGAAGTCAGTTCAAATACTCGACGTCGGACTTTACCGGGATTACAAAGCCCTCGTGCATTAAAAAGGCTCGCCTTTTCAAAAAGCACTCGGACTTTGAAATCCCGGCAAAGTCCTCCGTCTCGTACTTGAACTATTACTAACTTGACAATTATTCAGTTTGAAATAGACATTTAGTATGTTTGGCTATTATTTATGTTTGGCTATTATTCTATAAACACACTGCACTGGTCTAAACAACACAAGACTTTTTGCTAACAGAACTATTGACATTAAGAGCACCTAACCTTGGTTTTAATTTCCTTGTTGTTATCTTCATGCTGTATAATCTATCAATATATAGACAGTTATTTTGTTTAAAATAAACATTTAGCCATGCTCAGCCATCATCAGACCTCGCCAGGGTAAAGTGTAAATATACTTGCAGTGAAAACTATTCAGTTCGAAATCAATTATTTTACTTGAACTAGAATTCTAGAAATCATGATAGGTTTAGAAATTTTTCACATCTCTCTTCGTTTTAATATGTGAATGATCATAACTTTGACATTACACTGCATGACTTATTGCAAAATCATGTATATTATTGCCGACGATATATTAAACGTCTAAAGTCTCAACTTCCAAGTGATCCATCATCCGTATAAATTATCCCTTATGACCATGCATGTTTTATAGTAAAAATCTTTTGAATTCCCCACATGTAACCGAGTTCACAAGGGTAATTTATATGTATATATAAAATAATTTTAATTCGGTGGTCATTTTGGAATAAGGTCAATAGCGAGACCTACTTTTCCCTTTAACGTGGATATTTCTGACATGAGAGTTTTAAATTGTTCTTCAAGTTTCTTATCCAACTCCTCAACGTTGTTATTACCATCGGGAACAAGAAAACTGCAACTGTTGACATGGTCCTGAGAATAACAAATACATTTTAATGTTTCATCACTTTTTAAGCAGGAAATTATACAAGTTTTACAATTATACAATTATACATTATACTATTGTCCAAGATATGGATTTTATGTGACTTTGCCACTAGAATATAAATTCTATATCTCCAAATATTAGGCTCAAAAAGGTTCTTATTTGGTGGGGCACAAAATTTCAAATCTTAGTATCATATTCTTTTAAGTAGTGGTTCTTATTAGCATATACATGTATAGTTACTAGCTGTCATAGTTAAAATCTGTTAATTGAAATTATTTAAAATTAAATGAAAATAATCAAAATTAATTAAAATTAGTATTAATTTTAATTTTTGTTAATTAAAATTAGTTAAAATTAAATGAAAATAATTAAAATTAACTAAAATTAGTTAAAAAAAATTTTAATTAATTAATTAGTTAATTAATTAATTTTAATTAAAATTTATTAAAATTAATTGAAAGTCATTAACATAAATTAAGAATAAAAATAGATTTATTTAATTAGAATGAATTAAAATTAATTGGAATGTTACATATATGCATTTTAGATAAATATTTTATCTGTTTCAATTGACTTTTTCTTGTGTTCTCTTGCCCCCCATTATTTTTCCTTGCACAACACATCTACCAGTAATATTACCAGTCACCTCAAGGAGAGAACTTAGGCTTCCTATCCAGCTACATCCCTCATTGGAGCAGTTCACATCTAGTTTTCTAATCAATCTATTTGCAGCGTGATCTTTGAAGATCTAAAAAATAAAATGAAAGAGACAAAGAGTGCATGAAATAGATTTTGTCAATCTTTGTAGCTCAGTGGTTAGAACACTGCAATTGCTTAAAACAAGTAATTTTTTGCTTGGAACTCGAATTTTACCGGGGGAAAATTAGAATTTCTTATTTTAAGCAAATGTATTCTTGAAAAAATTCTATGTATTATTGTAAGAATACTATTCTTGACAAGATTCTTGCTATACTGAGTAAACTAAACAAGTATTTTTTTCCTTCTTCAAATAAGAATTATGATTTTGCTGTGTAGTTAATATTTAAACCTTTATTAACCGAGTGTGAGATTATACGGAAAAGTATTTGCCTGATATTTTCGTACAGACAGAGCGACGAAGGAGCAAGGTTTGTGTAAAAATACCGAAGGCAAATACTTTCCAGTACAGACCAAGCAAACGAGGCTAATTAGGAATTTATTATATGGCTATTGGTTCATTTTATTTTTAAGTTTTGAACGCACTTTTTAGTCGTTTTGTCTTTTAGTTCTCTTATTTGTATACAAACCAACTCAGAAATTTTCCCGCCAAAACTTACCAATCAGTGAAAAAGCAGAGTGACCAGTCGGTCAATACCGTAGAATCCCGACCACTAGGGAACCAATCAGCTTGCATCGTTTTGTGTACAGACCTCTCCTCTGGAGGCTTCTTTTGGCTAGGGCGGGCAAGGGTACGCGGGAAATGGCGAAGGCGCAGACTGGAAAACGAACCCAGCCCTATAATAATGTGTAGACAGTGCAGTACTAGTTCCCTTGCTGTTAATTTTAATAACTTGATGTCCATTGACAATCTACTTACCACGGTATGTGATATGTCAATCCTGCATGATGGACACCGTGGATCTGTCCTATCAAAATATTTTTTAAAAATCAAAAATATCAAACAGTGAAAATCTATTACTAGAAAGACTCTTGTCGACACAAAGCAACATTGAGCATTGAGATTTACATTCAATATTAAGCCCTGTTTACACGGTCAAAATTTAAGCGGGATCTGAGCCACATCTGACTTTAAGCGGGCTTAAAATGTCCGTGTAAACAGATCAGCGTAAATTAATCGCGATTAGTTTGCACGATCTCAAGGAGGTGGATTAAACTGAGCACGATCAGTTAATCGCGCTCAACTTGGCCGTGTAAACGCAACCGGATTGAAAAACGCTTGCTATTAATACGATAAAATGCATTTTTTTGCCCTGCTGTAGAAGCTTCCATCTCGCTATTCTTTGTCCCTTTGTTTGTTTGTTTCTTTTAGCTATTACTCTTTCTTGTGTACCGATGTCTTCCATTGTTCTTTGACGCACGCTACCCATACGAAGCTTCCAAAACCAAAAATATAGCTCGTCCACCATGTTGAATAATGGTATACGTGTTTTAGTAAGGGATTATTAAATGACCGTGTAAACGCACCAAGGTGACGCATTTTAAGCACGCTTAACTTAAGCGTGCTTAAATTTTGGCCGTGTAAACACGGCTTATTTAAGAAACGCCAATTTGACACCTAAAGCGCAGGTTGTGTTTTCACCTCTATTTGTCTGTCTGTCTGTCTGTCTGTCTGTCTGTCTGTTTGTTTGTTTGTTTGTTTGTTTGTTTGTTTGTTTGTTTGTTTGTTTGTTTGTTTGTTTGTTTGTTTGTTTGTTTGTTTGTTTGTTTGTTTGTTTGTTTGTTTGTTTGTTTGTTTGTTTGTTTGTTTGTTTGTTTGTTTGTTTGTTTGTTTGTTTGTTTGTTTGTTTGTTTGTTTGTTTGTTTGTTTGTTTGTTTGTTTGTTTGTTTGTTTGTTTGTTTGTTTGTTTGTTTGTTTGTTTGTTTGTTTGTTTGTTTGTTTGTTTGTTTGTTTGTTTGTTTGTTTGTTTGTTTGTTTGTTTGTTTGTTTGTTTGTTTGTTTGTTTGTTTGTTTGTTTGTTTGTTTGTTTGTTTGTTTGTTTGTTTGTTTGTTTGTTTGTTTGTTTGTTTGTTTGTTTGTTTGTTTGTTTGTTTGTTTGTTTGTTTGTTTGTTTGTTTGTTTGTTTGTTTGTTTGTTTGTTTGTTTGTTTGTTTGTTTGTTTGTTTGTTTGTTTGTTTGTTTGTTTGTTTGTTTGTTTGTTTGTTTGTTTGTTTGTTTGTTTGTTTGTTTGTTTGTTTGTTTGTTTGTTTGTTTGTTTGTTTGTTTGTTTGTTTGTTTGTTTGTTTGTTTGTTTGTTTGTTTGTTTGTTTGTTTGTTTGTTTGTTTGTTTGTTTGTTTGTTTGTTTGTTTGTTTGTTTGTTTGTTTGTTTGTTTGTTTGTTTGTTTGTTTGTTTGTTTGTTTGTTTGTTTGTTTGTTTGTGTGTGTTTGTTTGTTTGTTTGTTTGTTTGTTTGTTTGTTTGTTTGTTTGTTTGTTTGTTTGTTTGTTTGTTTGTTTGTTTGTTTGTTTGTTTGTTTGTTTGTTTGTTTGTTTGTTTGTTTGTTTGTTTGTTTGTTTGTTTGTTTGTTTGTTTGTTTGTTTGTTTGTTTGTTTGTTTGTTTGTTTGTTTGTTTGTTTGTTTGTTTGTTTGTTTGTTTGTTTGTTTGTTTGTTTGTTTGTTTGTTTGTTTGTTTGTTTGTTTGTTTGTTTGTTTGTTTGTTTGTTTGTTTGTTTGTTTGTTTGTTTGTTTGTTTGTTTGTTTGTTTGTTTGTTTGTTTGTTTGTTTGTTTGTTTGTTTGTTTGTTTGTTTGTTTGTTTGTTTGTTTGTTTGTTTGTTTGTTTGTTTGTTTGTTTGTTTGTTTGTTTGTTTGTTTGTTTGTTTGTTTGTTTGTTTGTTTGTTTGTTTGTTTGTTTGTTTGTTTGTTTGTTTGTTTGTTTGTTTGTTTGTTTGTTTGTTTGTTTGTTTGTTTGTTTGTTTGTTTGTTTGTTTGTTTGTTTGTTTGTTTGTTTGTTTGTTTGTTTGTTTGTTTGTTTGTTTGTTTGTTTGTTTGTTTGTTTGTTTGTTTGTTTGTTTGTTTGTTTGTTTGTTTGTTTGTTTGTTTGTTTGTTTGTTTGTTTGTTTGTTTGTTTGTTTGTTTGTTTGTTTGTTTGTTTGTTTGTTTGTTTGTTTGTTTGTTTGTTTGTTTGTTTGTTTGTTTGTTTGTTTGTTTGTTTGTTTGTTTGTTTGTTTGTTTGTTTGTTTGTTTGTTTGTTTGTTTGTTTGTTTGTTTGTTTGTTTGTTTGTTTGTTTGTTTGTTTGTTTGTTTGTTTGTTTGTTTGTCTGTCTGTCTCTTGCCAGGATATAGACCTCATAGACCGCCGAATTAGAATTCTTTTATGTGCATATAAATTAGCTCTTATGACCTCGTTTTAAAAATTCTCTTGAATATACACACATGAAAACGAGTCAATTTATATGCTATAAGAGAATTTTAATTCCACGACCATTTTTGAATAAGCTCTACAGTATACTGCACAGGTTTTCATGAAAGTTGGTGGAAAGATTGATCATAGACCAAGGACGAACTCATTAAAATTTGGTTGAGATTTGGATGAGAAATTAATAAAAATCTGACCGCAAGATTCCCCGTGTAGAAGAAATGCTTGACTGCGCTCATTATCTTTATTTTATGCAAAATTTTTGCATAATTTTGGTACGAGTGCAATCAAGCATTTTATTCATTCATTTGTGTGTTGGTTTATACACCTCCTGATAACCCGCTGGTGGAGGTATACAGTCTGTCAGTCTCTGAGTGCCGTCTTGTTGCAACTTTTTACCAGAATATTTGAAAGTTCGTTACACAGTTTACAAGTTTGTTTAATACACAAGCGTCGTTCGCTGGTTCGTTTTAGCAACACATTTGATTGGCTGCTTAGTTTCTAGAAGCCTATCAAATGCGTAGTTCGAAACAAATTTACAAACTTCCCAATGAACTTGCGAACTTCAGTACGAACTTCAAACATTTTGGTGTTGTCGCAATTGTAACAGTAAAAAAATCAGCTCTGTGTTTTTTTCTCTGTTTTTTTACAGGGTGTCAATCTTCAATCACAGTCTGCCTTGACCTGCACGGGGTCGAACGCCGTTCGAAAGTATTGCCGCTACAAGGTTCAACTCACGGAAAGTGTACAACATGCATGAGAGATGAACTGTCAAAAGTAAGTTTATTTTAATGATTTACGTCGGATCTATATCTTAAAGTGCTTATGAAACGAATTTTTTTATGATTGTCTTATGAAGATCAGCAAAAATAATGGAAAATGGTTTTTACATGACTTTAATATCTTATTCCGTTCGTGAGTTATTTCACACAATGTGATTTTGAGTTATGACGTCATTACCTTTGCATGTCGTCATTACCTTTGCATGACATCATACCTTTGCATGATGTCATTACCTTTCCATGAAATCATTACCTTTGCATGATGTCATTACATTTGCATGACGTCATTACTTTTGCATGACGTCATTACCTTTGCATGACGTCATTACCTTTGCATGACATCATACCTTTGCATGATGTCATTACCTTTGTATGACATCATTACCTTTGTATGACATCATTGCCTCTGCATGATGTCATTACCTTTGCATGACGTCATTACCTTTGCATGAAGCAAAAGGGAACACAAGGCATAATAGCTTCAGTATAATTTGATTAATTTTGCTGAAACTTTGCAGACTTAGTCAAGCAATAACACTAAACATTTCTATTCTTCTTCTCCAGTCACTATGGCAACAAATTAGTTTCCAGGCCACTTTGGCCTAAAAACGTAATTTCATACATGTACCACCATTACAATGAACTTCTCCCACAGGACCGGCTCACTCAGAGTAATTTTGCATACTAAACTAAATTGCTAATTTATTACACCCAGTATTTCTGGGCGCTTGGACCAGCCGATGTCAGGGACTTTTCCCGCCCTCACAATTTCAAAAGGGCACTGGGAACTAGTTTGATACAACAGGTTATGTACCTGCAAGTCGACCTCACATCCAAATTTAAGGATTATTCTTAATTCTCAACTCGCCTAGAATTAAGGATAATCCTTAATTTTAAAAGAAAACTCATCCCCCATACCCCAACCCCTAACCACAACCCCCTGGTAGCCCTAAACCTTAACAAAAAAACCCGAACCCTAAACACAACCCTCCGGAAAAATGAAGGCCATGTCTTAATTCGAACCCTATTTTACAATTAAGATATACACTTAATTTTGGTAAGAGATCGTGTTGGTACTGTGGTTGCCAATCTAGCTCGTTCCCAGTCTCGTTCTCGCTTATTTAAAGTGGTTGCCTGGCAATATTTACGACATACAAAATTATTTAATTTTGAGAACGGAAATGATGAAAAGTTTTGCAAATTAAACTCAATGGGGTAGAAAGTGCATTTGACCGATTTTATTACAGCGCGTATTCTGATTCATTGACCTTGATAATGTTTGAAGAAAATTTCATCAGAATATTTCGAGGATCGTTGGAGATGTGTCTGATCTCCAAAATAAAGAACCTCTGCGGAGGAGAGGTGAAATGTTTGACGTGACTAGCACGAAATTTACTTCCGCTTTACTTTTCGATGTTTATATATTAAAGTGTTGCCTGGGCTAGTTTGCACGATCACGAAATTTGTTCCTCGGCCGTAAGAAGAGATTTGAATTAGGATTCGTTTACATCTAAACTAAACCAATTCTTCTTTGTAAATTTAGTTTATGAGTTTTAATTCTATTATCAAAGAGTCGACCCGAGCCTGGCCAACTCGCGACCGTGTATTAAATATGCCTGTTAATACACCGTCAAGCGTCGTAAAATCACAATCACAGTTGCGGTCTGAAGCTTCGCTCAATAGGGAAATCTATAACTTAAAGTCCTTAAAGAAGAGCCTGTGGAAGAGACAGCCTCATCCGTGTAATGCGATAAACTCACTTTCACTTTGTTGATGAGGTGAATTGGCTTTTAATTCATGCAGGATAATACGATACCCTTTTAAATTCAACTATGTTATACCTCTATCCTCAGAATTAAGTTAAAAATATACGTCTATTTTTCTCCGGTTAACGCCGTGGCGTCTACCCCTGCTAGTGTTATGTATACTCAACAACGTTCATGTTGTTTCACTTTTATACGACTTGCGTATTTTTAATATAGTGACGGACTTCTCACAAGGCTGCAGTGAACGCATCTTGTATCAAGCTTGTGAGGTATCTTTGCTTTAACCATTGATCCAAGCATTACATGTACGGTACGTGATTTCTCAAACAGTGCTCGATTCTGAAGCGGAACGAACGCGGTAAGCACATTACTAAATAAAGATGTACTAAAATGTACAATTTTGTACAAACGTTCCTACTTACTTCAAGATATCGTCGATGCACAGTCCACAAAACTGATGGCCACAGTCTCGCACCTGCACTGGATCTTTGAGTACTTCAAGACAAATGGCGCATTCGAAGAAATTTCTTGCAGCATTCTGATCTTTAAACCACTTCAGGGGATAGCCTGAATGGTCGTTTGTTGCCTTCGCCATAGCCTTCGCCATTGCTAAAAGCCTAAAACTCAATGATACGGAAGTAGTTAATGGTACTGCTTCGTCCTTTTCCCATGAATCATTGCTGGCATCAAACCAGTGGCGTAGCCAGGGGGCAGCTGTGGGAGCCGCAGCTCCCCCCTTTAGATATAAAACAACAGACATATATATAACTACAAAACTGGTGCAATATGAATTATTTATTATTTTTTAAAATACTTTGCCATTACAAACATACAACTTTACATTACTGACACTACATACACTGAGACATGGCCGGGTTACCATCACAGCTCCGTAGGATAAATGTCCACCGGAGCCAATTACGATGAGCCCTGAACACTTCTAATTTACATCACTGGTTACGTTTAAGTTAAAAACAACACTGTTTTTGAAGAACGTGAGCTAAATTTCTATTTACATGACATTTCACGCAGTTTGATTGTAAGTAGCCCCTTATATTTTCTCGTGAGACTACATTTAAAAGTAGCAGCGCTTTGAGACAAGTCCCTTTCACCAGGTGTTAGACTGTTCCAAATTCTACTTGTGCGGACAAAAAAACTGTTCTGAAAAGATACTGTTTTAGCACGAGGTATCTCCGTACGAACACCTGTCCGAGTGTTATTTTGACGTGTAGAACGAGTTTGTTGTTTAATCTTAACCATGCCGTTGTTATCAGGAAAAATTTCTCCTGTTAGTGTACGAAAATATAAAACCAAGTCAAGAATTTCGAGCCAGTAAGTTATTGGTAAAAGATCGAGCTTTAACAGTCGCTGTTGATATGAAACTTTAGTGCGAAACGGTAGTTTCAGTAAAAATTTTGTTGCACGCCTTTGTACCCTTTCCATTATGTTTATATATTTGATTTTCTGAGGAGCCCACAATTGGGATCCGTACGAAAACAAAGATCTTACTAGACTGATATAGAGAGAGCGACGAGCGTTTAAGCTACCAATTTCCGCGGAACAACAGCGAATGTACCCAAGTGTACGGTTTGCTTAATTATGTCAGGAAATAAACTGTAAACAGTGTATTCAATCTACTGAGTGTATGCAGTTTTGAGTATCTATGTGACGTTTGCGTGTTTTGAGTATTTTACATGGCGATTTTTAACCTTTAGGATCTGTAAAATCTTCCTCCAAAAGCCAGGAAATGGCATTTCAGTGACTCGATTTCAAAATTTCCCGGGGGAGCATGCCCCCGGACCCCCTTAAAAATTTTTTCTAATTTCGGCTCCGTCCCCCTTTCAAAACCCTGGCTACGCCCCTGCATCAAACGGGCCAGCCTAGTCTCCTTCGCAGACGTTTTTATGAGCGAGCCATAAGAAGGTTCTGCGAAGGAGACTAGGGCCAGCTCGGCTAGCCGGACTGGCTCATCGGTAAATAGCCTGGTACCCTGGCCCAATTTCAAAAGAAATATGGGCCAGGTAACCACTAATCTCATTCTCGCGTCATCAGGGCTAAATCCACTTATGACGATTGTAGTTTTACTCATAGCCACTAAAAACGCGCGAAATTTCAACCAATAGGAAAGCAGAAGTCTTTAGTGGTTACCTGGCCCATACTCTTTGATTGGGCCAGGGTACCAGGCTAATCGGTAAACGGCCCTTTAGAACTGAAATACTACCGTTGCTGATTCTGCGAAACGATCAGAATTACCCCAACTGCGTTTTCACAGAGAAGCCAGATGACTTTGAGGTGAACGACAATGGATCTTCAATACGAAATTGATGTCCAATGTCCAGTAGACATGAAAAAGGAAGATATTGCTATTTGAGATTTATTGCTGTTCACCCAAAATGTTTTCGGCATAACGGTTTTGTCCCATGAATACTTTCTCAATTCATGTTTACCTGTCACCTTGAAAGTTTCGTTGTTTGTTTACCTTTATGACGGTGCACGCTTCGTCCTCGGCCGCCATTGCATTTGTTGCCAGCATTTGATGTTTACCTCTCGCGTCATATACATGATTCAGCAAATCAGAGGACATGGGACAGGCGGGAATCAGTCACGAATAAAGACGCTATTCACAGGTGGAGATCAAAACAGGTAAACATGATTTATTTAACGTCGTAGTCACAGGATGTGATCGCCCAATCATCCGAGCCAGAGGCTCATGTTAAAGTGCACGACACAAGCTAAGACCTAAGTGTTGATTTTACGGAGGGAGGAAAACCGCAGAACCCTGCGAAAAACCCTCGAAGCACAGGAGAGACCAACTAAACTCTACTCCATGACATTCAAGTTCGAGAACGGGGTTATTCCCAGACGGTCACCCATCCAAGTACTAACCCCGTCCAACTGGGCTTAACTACAGCGGTGAGAGGCAGCGCCCTAACAGCACACGCCAACCGTTCGAGTATAAAACATCAAAATGTCTTGGACATTAATTCATGACAGATGCCCGTCGTCCAATCAGAACACTCCTCAGAGCTTGTTTATGGGACAATATAAAATCCAACACAATATCGAGCCTACAGCACGGAATAAGAGCCCACAGTCTTCCCGCTTCTTGTCAGCGAGAAAGCGCGCGGACACCGCTGCCAAACGTTTGCGCAAGCGTGAATTTGCAATAGTGCGGGCGGAGCGCGGGCTTTGAAAGTTGGAAATTTTTCAACTTCCAAAGCGAACTAAACAATGCACACTCCGCCCGCGCGGGCAAAGCACAGAAACGTGGGCTCTTGGAACGAGAATACAAGCGACATTCAGTTTATGCCAAACAGGGCACCGCGCTTTAGCACTTTGTCTGATTCTCAATACAAGCCTATATATTCTGCCCTATAATTACATAAATTAATTTTTGACTTAAGGTGGCTTTAGCAGCTCTCGGCGGCCCTGACGCATGCGTGCAGTGTGAGAGCAGCTTTTCGTCAAGGTGTTGTTGGCGGTAGAATTTAATTAAAAAGTGAACTTTAATCAAAGAAGACAAACTCAAACATACAAGATTGACATTGTGAGAATGAGATTGCCTCAACCTTATGCAATTCACAAAACAGCAATATTCTAAATACACGTACAAAACGCAATTAAGAATATCACTAAACTGTTTTAAGATATCAATTGCGATTTAATGTGGAACACAAATTACAATTTAGGGTTACCGTAAAACTTAAAGACGAGGGGCGAATCACTCCCAAAACTCATACTTTAATAGCCGTGCTTTTATATGTACTGTTTAATAAACGAGCAGGAGTGTTTTATCAGATATAAAGGATAAAGGATAAAGGACTGGGTGGCTAATCATCCTTACTTGCAGCCATTGGCTGAATTGCGAAGGACGCAGATCAACGTGGCCGTGTCGAGGCATATCAAAGGCGCTTCAAGCAGCCACCAACGACACAGTTCAGACCACGGATCACAGCTAAGATGTTAGGTGTTGATTTTATGGAGGGAGGAAAACCGGAGAACCCGGTGAAAAACCCTCGAAGCACAGGAGAGATCAACTACAACTCTACTCACATGAGGCCAAGCCCGACAACGGGGTCATTCCCAAGCGGTCACCCATCCAAGTACTAACCCCGTCTAACCGGGCTTAACTTTTTGGTGAGAGGCAGCGCGCTAACAGCACACGCCACCCGTGCTCCCCTAAAAGATATAAAGACACGAGGCGAAGCCGAGTGTTTTTATATCTGATAAAACACGAACTGCGAGTTTATTGAACGGCTTCAAAAACGAACCACTTGGTAAGTTCATTGGCTTAGTAAATTTGAAAAATAACCTTGTCTAAGTCGAGAAAATCGAAGCTAAAGTTTTTTTCAGGAGGTATCTTTATCACATATAAAGGCCACATCCACACGTATGCGTTTTCATAGCGTTTTTATATTGTTCTCAGTCCTCAGGGGAGCAGAAAACAATGGTCTCATTACCTGAAACAATATGAAAACGCTAGGAAAACGTATAGGTGTGGATGGGGTCAAAGACACTGATTAAACTTTAATTTCTTTTGAATTTTCCTTATGAATTATTAATGAGTTTTTGAAAGCGTGAATAATAAAACACACCCATGCAATCGTACACACGCCATACCCTGGGTACGAGGTTGTCGTATACACCAGTTTGAAAATCCGAAAGTTTCGAAGAAATCCGCAATTACCAAAGTTTCAAAATATCTGCAAAAATTTCCCAAAATTTCAAAAAAACATCTCAGAAAGAGGCAACCTCGTCCCCAGGGCATTTTGCCTCCACGTTGGGAGGTCGGCGAAAATGGCCCTGGCATCGGCTGGTCGATTCTATAATTGGATTGGTCGGTTTAAAAACTTGATTAATTCAGATACAGTGTAATTTATTCATCAAAATATGAATTGCAATAAATCCACTCTGCGAAGTTCATCCAAAGAATTGTAACGATAGCTTTGGTTAAAGTCAAGAACAACATTAGATATATGTTTCTTCCAGACATTTAAATGTATCCTGGATAATCGTGGGGAGTATCATGATGAATAATGCTAGCCAGTTGCATTTATGATAAAGGTTCACATGAGTGATTCGGCAGAGCGTTAAATATTTCTTATTTATTATTCATGTATACGTATTATACAAAAACGAAACACAAAGACCGCATAAATTTTCTTGCCAAAACACCCCAAAATTCTGGGTGTCACGTGACCAGCCGATGCCAGGGCCATTTTCGCCGACTACTAACGTGGAGGCAAAATGCCCTGGGGACGAGGTTGAGAAAGAGACCTAAAAGTCAAAAATCTTGTTCGCTTTCTCGGGAGTATTTTAGCCAATTTATATGTGCTAATATATAAATTAAAGTTAATGAGACAACGTTCACTACAAGCTGTGCCAAAACCCTGAACAGGAAGGTTGGCCAAGGTGTTACTCCCACCTATCAACAACCGATATATATGCCAGATAGTTCTAAAGGTCGTTTTCTTCCAGCTTGCCAGTGCACGTGAAAAACAAGTGATACGGCACTTGCTATAACCAATTAGAACATTACTTCTCTCTTCGGCGGGAAAACTAACCAATTACAATTCGCGCAAGAGTCACATATAAGCTCAAAACGCGCCAAAATTAATCACTCGAAAGCTACTTGTAAGCTCTACACAGGAATTTTTTCCCACCCACCCACCGCTTCAAAGTTGCACTTACGCAAATATTTTCGAAACGAAAAATATTGGTATATACGCGGAAACTAATCTGCCAATATCATTTGATAGCAGATCTTTAGCCTAGTTTCCTTTATGTTGTGTTAAACAATGGACACCGGGAAGCATGTGGTAATCTTTCTCCACGAACGAACAGATAGTTTGAAGAACTTGCAACGATTTTTGTAAATAATTCATTGGTGTAATATATTCTTGATGGTTTTATGTTCCTGCTGTAAAAAATCAAGTTCTGGTTTGGGGATGAAGTGCTCCCAATGGTCACCTTCAAGCCCATAGTTATTTTATGTAAATATAATGATCAGTCGAATCGTAAGAACTGTCCAAGGGGATTATGACCCCTTGGTTCAGGTCGATGTCTTAGGGGGTCGCTACCCCTTTGGCAGGATATGTCCTACTCGGGGATTATTACCCCTAGGGCATTAGCAGAGTCCTAATGGGGATTATATACCCCAGGACAACAATCTAAGGCCATGTAATAATGAGTCGTTGGGATGATGTTTGACCACAATTTTAGACGATCGGAGTACTTCACCAAACCCCTTCTCCCACAAAACTTTGTGTGTGTGCCATTAGTATTTGCTTGATTGTTTGGCCTTTCCTTTAAAGAACCGCTTGAATCATTAACGGGAGTAATTCGCTTTTTGCCTTCAGAAATTAATGTCTCCAGTCTATAAATTAGGACGTGACGCGTTCGCAATATTATCGAAAATACGTTAATCTCTTGTATTAAAAAAATAGTTTAGCATGTATACCAAAAAGAAATATTTGCCATTAAAGGTATACAGTATTAAACTTTTATTTAAAGAAGCCAAATTTGGAGGATATAATTGTAAATGTAAATTTCATTATTTGTTTCTTATAAGGTGTCAAACTCGGGCCAAATCAAATTGTGTTTATGCGTGTGTTTTGGTAACGCAGGTGATACAAGCATAGATGAAATCGTAGTTTCATTTAGGCCCACATGCAAATTAGTTTCCCATTCAATTTCGGCCCCTATATGCAAATTACATCGTGTCTATCACAGTTAAAGCATAACGGGGAGGTAAATGTTTTTCTAAACATTAATTAAAATTTCTTAATTAATGTTTGCTACGGCTGCTTCAGCCTCGTGTTACAAATGAACTACGTTTTATCCCAACTCAGATTGTATGCGCAGTCGAAACTCCGATTTCGTCTATTGCTGAGCGTTTATACTTTGCGCTGACCGGAGGATATGGACAGCGGTGGCGCAATAAAAAAACACATTGAGAATATGGAGGAAAGGTTGTCATATTTTGAACTTAATCTATTTGAGCTCAGGTTTTCAACTTCAATTTTTATTAAAAGTAGGATTTTTACGGTTCTTGAAAATTCTGGAAAGTCCTTGAATTTGAAAAAAAGTCCTTGAAAATCAATAGAATTTTCATCGTGTTTCCGAATATAATGATAATTAATCTAGTATCTGTTGAAAAATGTATAATAAAAAATTGATAGAAGAATTTTTCGACTCCCCTCCGTCTCCCCAGCTTAGCGGTATCTGTGATATATAGTCAATCAATAAAAATGGCATTGACGTGTTAATTAAAATAAAATTTGAAAGTTTATTAAAAAATAAGTAGAATCTGTATGTTATTGAAATAAACATGACAATTATGTTTTAATATAGAGGCGCCGATGTCGTGATGAAGCCACAAGCGAATAACGTCGTGAAAATGCCTGTTATGTCATACGTACTTTATGCCTTTTGGATAGCAACAAGGATTTTTTTACCACTGAGTTATCTGGCGTGTTGCAAAGCACTGGATTTGTACGAAAAAGAAGCAGTGTTTCAGTTTGTTAAGAATGGTAAGTCAGCCATGCCAAAGTATTAAATCTTCTTCGAGGCTTCGAGCTATTTGCCTTAAGCCTGGTTTCCATTCAGTGCTTTTTATCGCGCGATAGACATTTTGTGATCGCTTTCTTTTGTCTTGTGGGCTCTCGACTGGATCCGTTCCACCCGAGGGCTCATGAGACAAAGAAAGCGATCGCAAAAAGTCGCTCGTTCGACAAAAAAAGCTGAATGGAAATCCGCCTTAAGGGCTGCACATGGCCGGAAAATTTTTTGAAATTTGAGTCTCTGAAATGGCATTTCCCGCGATCTGACATCATATTTGAGCAAAATTTTGAACATTTTAAAACATATTTTTAAAAAACGTTCTCTCATTTTTACAAAAGATTTAAAACTACAGTACTACATTTTTACAGAGACAACGACAGTCGTTTGCAACTCACTTGTCACTTTTCACCAAAATGTTCAGAAGTTCGTTACGAAGTTCGCAAGTTCGTTGGGAAGCGCGAATGCAACGCGAAAACTCATTGTTAGAGTTACTGTATGATATTAAACGACTAGTTAGTTCTTTATTCTGTGACTCTGGGAACAAATGTGATGTTCTTGCGCAATTATAACTATCTAACTGTCTGAATACCAATAAAAAATAATAATCAACATTATAAAAATCATATTTTGGATTTTCTCTGGGGGGCAGTTGCGGGACAGAGCATTTATATGTCGAAAATTGTCTCTCTCAAGCTGGGATCCCGGTTAGACGGGACGGGATAAAAACGTTCATACAAACGAAATGAGACAAATAAAGGGAAATAGTGTAGCGATGCGATCCCACTTAACGTTCCGTCCCGCCTCCACGTAAACAAAATGGCGGCCAGTTTTGCTTTGTTTACCAAAGCAGGAGAATTCGTTGATAAACAAGGCTGATGTAGTAGTGTCACAAAATCCTAGTTGATATTTTATTTATATAAGGAGATGATTCAGCGGAAGAGGCGTGGTTACGTGGGCGGCCAAGAAAACGGTAAACAAAAAGACTGTCTAGACAGCATGGGAAAAATAGAGACATGGAGGTTTTGACAGCGACGTGTGTTTTGTTTTTATCTTTACTTTACATAATAAATTCTCTCTAAAATAACCGTGTGGTCGTTTTCGGTTGACCGGTTCAAGAAACCTGTGACAAGTAGAATAACGAGAAAAGTCAACAAAATTAACTGCGTTAGAAGAGTGTCCACAAGATCAACAGACCAGCAGATCAACAAACCAACAGACCAACTGAGATCAACAGATCAACAGACCAACAGATCAAGAGGCCAACAGATCAACAGATCAACAAACCAGCAGATCGACAAACGAACAGACAAGAAAACAACAGATAAACAGACCAACAGATCAACAAACCAACAAACCAGCAGATCAACAAACCAACAGACAAAAAACCAACAGATCAACAGACCAACAGATCAACAGACCAACAGATCAACAGACCACCAGATCAACAGACCAACAGATCAACAAACCAACAGATCAACAAATCAACAAACCAACAGAGATCAACCGCTAGACCAATAAAACAACAGATCAACAAACCAACAGATCAACAAACCAACAGACCAACAAACCAACAGATCAACAGACCAAAAGATCAAGAGGCCAACAGATCAACAAACCAACAGATCAACAAACCAACAGATCAACAGACCAAAGGATCAAGAGGCCAACAGATCAACCGCTAGACCAATAAACCAACAGATCAACAAACCAACAGATCAACAGATCAACAAACCAACAAACCAACGTACAGATCAACAGACCAACAAACCAACAGATCAACAAACCAACAGATCAACAGGCCAAAAGATCAAGAGGCCAACAGATCAACCGCTAGACCAATAAACCAACAAATCAACAAACCAACAGATCAACAAACCAACAAACCAACAGATCAACAAACCAACAGATCAACAAACCAGCAGATCAAACAAACCAACAGACCAACAAACCAACAGACCAACAGACCAACAGACCAACAAACCAACAAACCAACGTACAGTTCAACAGATCAAGAGAGCAACAGATCAACCTCTAGACCAACAAACCAACGGATCAACAGACTAACAAACTGAGGTAAATACATAATGCCCCCTTGACATTCGTTTGTTTACTTACATATAGGCAATTGTTTGTCATTGGATAATGGCGTTATATCCAGTCACAGCAAGAGATCACAGATGGAGTGTGAACTATATTGTCTGCAGGAAATCACTTGCGTTTCTTTTAACTATCGACTCACCAACATTCGTCTTGATACGAAAGTAAACTGTCAGCTTCTTAACAAATCTGGAGCTTGCCACATAGACTGCAGAGAAAGGGAAAACAACGTGTGGACATCGTATGAAATACTAGTGAGATTCCTTTTAATGAAAAGGCGATGAATGCTTGTGTTGCTAACTGAACAATGTTGTGCTGTCAACTGTGAACAATGTGTTGTCAATTGTGAACAATGTTGAGTAACTGTGAACAATGTTGTGCTGCCAATTGTGAACAATGTGTTGTCAATTGTGAACAATGTTGAGTAACTGTGAACAATGGTGTGCTGTCAACTGTGAACAATGTTGTGCTGTCAACTGTGAACAATGTTCTGTTGCCAACTGTGAACAATGGTGTGTTGCTAACTGTGAACAATGTTGTGCTGTCAACTGTGAACAGAGTGTTGTCAATTGTGAACAATGTTGAGTAACTGTGAACAATGGTGTGCTGTCAACTGTGAACAATGTTGTGTTGTCAACTGTGAACAATATTGTTGTGTTGTCAACTGTGAACAATGTTGTGTTGTCAACTGTAAACAATGTTGTGCTATCAACTGTGAAGAATGTTGTGTTGTCAACTCTGTTTACTGGGGCGAAGCTTGTTTTCACTGACATCTAATTTGACTAGCAAGCTAAACATGTTTAATTTCTTCTTTCTTAACAATCAGATGCCCTGTCTAAGGATTAATTATTGCAAAAATGGTGGGAAATGTGTCGTAGACGACGTTGACTTGCCAAGAAGATACCATTGTGTGTGCAATTATATGTACAGCGGAGAGCTTTGTGAAAACAAAGACGGTAAGATATCGTTCGAAAGATTGACTGAATAAATAGACACTGACACCGAGCTGACATCGGGACCGACACTTGACTTGACACTCGACACTGACACCGACAATGACAGTGACACCGACACTGACACTGACACTGACACCGACACCGACACCGACACCGACACCGACACCGACACCGACACCGACACCGACACCGACACCGACACCGACACCGACACCGACACCGACACCGACACCGACACCGACACCGACACCGACACCGACACCGACACCGACACCGACACCGACACCGACACCGACACCGACACCGACACCGACACCGACACTGACACTGACACTGACACCGACACTGACACTGACACCGACACTGACACCGACACTGACGTCAACATGGGCAATGACACCGACACTGATACCTACACTGACATCGACAGTGACACCAACACTGACGTCAACATGGGCAATGACACCGACATGGACACCGACACTGATACCTACACTGACATCGACAGTGACACCGACACTGACGTCGACATGGGCAATGACACTGACATGGACACCGACACTGATACCTACACTGACATCGACAGCTGTGACACCGACACTGACGTCAACATGGGCAATGACACCGACATGGACACCGACATGGACACCGACACTGATACCTACACTGACATCGACACTGACACCAACATGGGCACTGACACCGACACCGACACTGATACCTACACTGACACTCACGATTACACCGACACCAACACGGACACCGACACTGACATCGACACTGACACCCACGATGACACTAACACCAATACCGATACCGACACTGACACCGAGACCGACATTGACACCGACACTGACACTGACACTGACACCGACTCCGACAATGACATCCACGATGACACTGACAACCAACAGTAACACGGACACTGACATTGACATTGACACCCACGATGACACTGACGCCAACACTGACACCGATATCGACACTGACACTGTCACCGACACTAACACCGACACTGACACCGACACTGACACCGACACCGACATTGACACTGACACTGACGCTAACACTAACACTAACACTAACACTAACACTAACACTAACACTAACACTAACACTAACACTAACACTAACACTAACACTAACACTAACACTAACACTAACACTGACACTGACACTGACACTGACACTGACACTGACACTGACACTGACACTGACACTGACACTGACACTGACACTGACACTGACACTGACACTGACACTGACACTGACACTGACACTGACACTGACACTGACACTGACACTGACACCGACACTGACACCGACGTTGACTCACACTGACACCCACGATGACACTGACGCCAACACTGACACTAACTCCGACACCGACATCACATTGACTCCGACACCAACATTGACTCCGACATCTTAGTTTTCGTCTTTTACAGATAATACATTTTTAAATAACTTTATTTTTGCTTATTATCTGCATGTGTTTGTTTTTGTTTAAATTTAGAGTTGGTCTCGTGTGAAAGTGTACTACAGAAGAACAGGTGAATTACTGCGCTGTATTATATGGCACAGGCGAGATAATTGCGCACTATGAATCGCACCGACGTGGCAAGATTTTTCGAAATGTCCGCGAGCATTATGAAAATTGTTAATCTTTTACGATTGGAATCAATCTTTTACGTTCGTTCGTTCGTTCGTTCGTTCGTTCGTTCGTTCGTTCGTTCGTTCGTTCGTTCGTTCGTTCGTTCGTTCGTTCGTTCGTTCGTTCGTTCGTTCGTTCGTTCGTTCGTTCGTTCGTTCGTTCGTTCGTTCGTTCGTTCGTTCGTTCGTTCGTTCGTTCGTTCGTTCGTTCGTTCGTTCGTTCGTTCGTTCGTTCGTTCGTTCGTTCGTTCGTTCGTTCGTTCGTTCGTTCGTTCGTTCGTTCGTTCGTTCGTTCGTTCGTTCGTTCGTTCGTTCGTTCGTTCGTTCGTTCGTTCGTTCGTTCGTTCTTTTTTCCTTTCATTTGCTCTTTCGTTCCTTCCTTCCTTTCTTCATTCATTTGTTCGTTTGTCCCTTCGTTTGCTCGTGTGGAATCAATAGCAAGCGACGTTTTTGACGTGACATTTTTAACGCGACGCTTCTGACGCTAAACAGGGCACTGTATTCCTTAGCGCTATGTCTGGTTGATTATTGCGTGGTCAGTACAGCTTTCAGTTAAATATTTCGCCGTACAAGTCACTACAGTTTAAAGTTTTCAACAAAATTTAAGGATTTGAACAAAATTCTTGTCAATTATTCATTGCTTTAGCTCTGCCGAAGATGGCGTGTACAAACTAAAGACCGACACCGCAGAAGGCTACACCAATATATACTGTCAAATGAAGCCACTTTCTGGATGTCCAGGTGGAGGATGGACAATGGCCATGAAAATCGATGGCGGAAAGGCAAGTTTCTCTAGTAGAGCAAAACAACAAATATAACATAGCTTTAATATAGCAACGTTTTTGATTGGCTGTCGTGCGTGCTCCTTAACTCGATGGAGCACGGCAAAAAAGCGCGGGAAAAAATTCAAAACAAGTGAGTTTTAAATTGACTTTTTATGGCCTTTTATATTATCAAAATACCGAGTCATTTAATTTTATTGAGTAATAAAGAACAACGACCCAGAAGACATAAACTGGGTCTGGGTAACCGAGTTTAAACTGTCCTTTTGGTTGGATTTTAGTGAACAAAAAAGACTTGGCTACGAAAGTAGAAAAACATAACAACCAAAACGATTCGCCGGCTTGTGAAAAGATTTAATGCTATGTTATAAAAGAAATGGCTCATGGTTTAGTGTGCCATCCGTTATGGGTGCACTTGAGAAATTTGGAGAGCACTAAAAAATCTAGAGTTGGTCTCGGCTACGCCTCTACCAACTCTTACAATTTTTTCGTGCTCTCCCAATTTCCCGCCGTGCATCCATAACTCGATGGAGCACGCTAAACCATGAGCCATTTCTTAAATATACCGTTAGGTTTTTCCGCGTTTTTGTTTTCAATAAAAAGTAAAAAGATCGTTACTTTTATAGAATACGTTTGAACATAGTTCGTCGTACTGGGGTAATAAGATAAGTCATAATCTTCCTGGCGGAATGATGTCATTTGATGACGAAGAGACCAAGCTGCCCACTTACTGGAGTACTTCATTTAAGGAGCTCTGTGTTGGAATGAAAGTTGGCAACGATCTGAATTTTGTGTATATCAATTTCACGGCCGAATCGTTGTACGCTGCTATTGCAGATGGAAATTATCGTCCAACCACTATCGGTCGTGAGAAGTGGAAATCTTTGATCAGCGGTTCGTCCCTGCAGCGTAACTGCAACAAAGAAGGTTTCAACAGCGTTGGGGAAAACCCGTTATGGGCTAAGGCGCGGCTTGGCATTATTGGAAACAACGAAGATGATTGTATTCTTTCGGATTCATTACTTGGTTTTGGTGTGGAGTTGATCAGGGAATGTAATGCCCAGCCTGAATACAACGCTTGTGGGAATGAGGCAAGCTGTAGTGCAGACAACGGCAAAGTAAATATTGTAGCTATGGGTTATGTTATGATTCGTTAGAGTGGGTATCAGGTATCTAGCTTGTAAATTTAATTCGTTTACTTATTTGAACTCGTTGATGTTCCTATGCGCAGTGGACGAACACAGACAGATGCCGTCAGACGCAGACAGATACAGACAGACGCAGGCAAACGGAAACCAACGCAGGTAGTTACAGACAGACGCAAGCAGACGCAGACAGACGCAGACAGACGCAGGCAGACGCAGACACAGACACAGACACAGACACAGACACAGACACAGACACAGACACAGACACAGACACAGACACAGACACAGACACAGACACAGACACAGACGCAGACACAGACGCAGACAGACGCAAGCAGATACAGACACAGACACACACACACACACACACACACACACACATACATACACACAGACACAGACACAGACACAGACACAGACACAGACACAGACACAGACACAGACACAGACACAGACACAGACACAGACACAGACACAGACACAGACACAGACACAGACACAGACAAACGCAGACAGACGCAGACAGACGCAAGCAGATACAGACAGACGCAGGCAGACGCAGACAGACGCAGGCAGACGCAGACAGACGCAGATAGACGCAGGAAGAGTCATATCGGCGTAGACATACGCAGGCAGATACGGACGCCGACAGACACGGAGAGATGCCGGCAGACGCACACAAACGCAGACAGTGACAGACAGATGCAGACAGACACGGGTGGGACACACACATACGCAGGAAAGCCCAAGCAGATACAGTTAGACGCAAACAGATGCAGACTAACGCATATAAACGCAGACAGATACGGACAGACGAAAGTAGACGGAAACAAACGAAGTCAGTTACAGACAGACGCAAACATACGCAGACAACAAATGCAGACAAATGCTGGCAGACGCAGGCAGATACAGATAGACGCAGACAGACGCATGTAGATACAGGCAGACAGAGGCAGATACAGACAGACGCAGGCAGACGCAAACAAACGCAAGCAGATACAGATAGACGCAGACAGATACAGATAGACGCAGACAGATACAGATAGACGCAAGCAGATACAGATAGACGCAGGCAGATACAGATAGACGCAGGCTGACGCAGCCAGATACAGATAGACACAGATAGACGCAGACAGATACAGATAAACACAGACAGACGCATGCATATACAGACAGACAGACAGACAGACAGACAGACAGACAGACAGACAGACAGACAGACAGGCAGGCAGGCAGGCAGGCAGGCAGGCAGGCAGGCAGGCAGGCAGGCAGGCAGGCAGGCTGGCTGGCTGGCTGGCTGGCTGGCTGGCTGGCTGGCTGGCTGGCTGGCTGGCTGGCTGGCTGGCTGGCTGGCTGGCTGGCTGGCTGGCTGGCTGGCTGGCTGGCTGGCTGGCTGGCTGGCTGGCTGGCTGGCTGGCTGGCTGGCTGGCTGGCTGGCTGGCTGGCTGGCTGGCTGGCTGGCTGGCTGGCTGGCTGGCTGGCTGGCTGGCTGGCTGGCTGGCTGGCTGGCTGGCTGGCTGGCTGGCTGGCTGGCTGGCTGGCTGGCTGGCTGGCTGGCTGGCAGGCTGGCTGGCTGGCTGGCTGGCTGGCTGGCTGGCTGGCTGGCAGGCTGGCTGGCTGGCTGGCTGGCTGGCTGGCTGGCTGGCTGGCTGGCTGGCTGGCTGGCTGGCTGGCTGGCTGGCTGGCTGGCTGGCTGGCTGGCTGGCTGGCTGGCTGGCTGGCTGGCTGGCTGGCTGGCTGGCTGGCTGGCTGGCTGGCTGGCTGGCTGGCTGGCTGGCTGGCTGGCTGGCTGGCTGGCTGGCTGGCTGGCTGGCTGGCTGGCTGGCTGGCTGGCTGGCTGGCTGGCTGGCTGGCTGGCTGGCTGGCTGGCTGGCTGGCTGGCTGGCTGGCTGGCTGGCTGGCTGGCTGGCTGGCTGGCTGGCTGGCTGGCTGGCTGGCTGGCTGGCTGGCTGGCTGGCTGGCTGGCTGGCTGGCTGACTGACTGACTGACTGACTGACTGACTGACTGACTGACTGACTGACTGACTGACTGACTGACTGACTGACGCAGGCAGATACATACAGATGCAGACTGACCAGGCCCGCACAGAGGCTAAAGGGGGCCCGGGGCAAAATAAAGAATTGGGGCCCCCCTTGCAAAAATTTCGCATGCCATTTTACGGATAAATCGGATATAAGGATATTTAAGTGAAAATGTTTCAGTTTTACATGTGAAATGACAACGCAAATTTTCGTAAGGACGTAAAAGATGTACATATAAAATAAAACCTTTAAGGACAAAATACAGTAAATAGTCACTAACGCAGAGAAGCAGAAAATATTGTTTGATAACTTTCATAATTTCAATAATATATACCTGCAGCTACACTACTCTTATTCTTATTTTTCTTGCCATTTTTAAAGCAAATGAACTGATTACGGAGTCATAATTAACTTTTCTTGCTAGATCACGCTCTGCTGAGAGCATAATTAAGCCTGACAGACGGTCTTGACCCATTGTAGATCGGCGGCAATTCTTTACGATGGCTAACTTGCTGAACGAACGCTCTCCTGCCGCCACTGAGACTGGTATGGACACAAAAATTCTTAGAGCAACGCAAATCTGAGGAAATATATTCTGGAGGCCTTTTTCATGAATCCTATTCAACAACAAAAGAGACGAGACTTTTGAGACTTCTCCAAAGAGATGAGCACCCGATTTCAGTTTGTTGATTTGGCGAACTTCTTCAATAACCTCATCTGCTTTCAAGTCCTTTGGATAGAATTTTGAAAGCTCTTGAGATTTCACTGTAATGGCGTCTTCATCATTTGCAGTTGCAGTCGGATTCCAAAGGAAGGAAAACATGTTGTTTACCTTTTCCGTTATTTGATACCTATTTGTGATTTGACTGACAAGTGTGTCCAAAGTAACGTTGAAAACGTTGACTTTGAAATCCATTTCCTCATCTTCATGTTCATGCGCACTGGCCCTGTCCTCGTCATGGAAAGTCCTGGCAATTCTTCTTCTCTTCTTCTTCAAATTCTCTTCAAAACCCAAGCCATGAGCTACAAGCTTTGACTCCTGAAGAATAAGATCCCACGATTCTCGAAGACGCTTCAAGTCATTGAGAAGTGATTTAATCAGCCTTAATTCTTCATCAAGTGTGATTTCGGAACTTTGGAGGAGAAGACTTACATCATTAATAGCTTGCAGGCTTTTAAACCAAAACGTGGCCAGTAAAACATATTGAAATGATTGTAACCACTGAGCAAGACAGTCGACTTCATTACATGTATCGGCAGGTAAGTCTAGCTCTGCACGAAGTCTACTTAAAGCCTTCAAGATTTCCCTCGGCCTCTTCGTTAGTGGTTTCACTGCCTCGATTCTTGCACTCCAACGGGTGACTGACATTTTATGCAGAGAAACATGCGCAGTTTCTTGCAGAATTTTCCATCGAGCCGGACTGGAACTAAACAAATTATACAGTTTCTGGATGTTTCCAAAGAAGCTCTTCACTATCACACTGGATTCAGCAGCATGTACACCACACAGATTCAGACTATGTGCACTGCATGGAGAAAATATTGCTTGAGGATTCTTCTGTAGAACTACTGCTTGTGCTCCTCTATAAATTCCAGCCATGTTCGAACCATTGTCGTATCCTTGACCCCTACAATTTTGGAGGTCAATACCTTGTTCTTCCAGCACTTTACATATCAGTTCTGCTATGTCACGTCCTTTCTTCTTCTCGCAATCCTCCAATTTCAAAAACCGCTCTTCAATCTCCCAAATATTCTCTTCATTTTGATGCACATACCTCAAAATAAAAGTTATCTGTTCTGTATGAGAAACGTCGGGTGTCCCATCAACAATAATACTGTAGTAGAACGCCTTCTTCACTTCTTTAAGAATAGTACCTAGAACTAGTTTCGCACACTCCTCAATGAACTCATTCTGTGAGCGCCAGGAGAGATAGTGCGCTTGCATGCGAATCTGTTCGTCTTGGTGTTGTTTAACGTCCTGGAGGTGTAGCTCCAAGACTTTATTATGGCGGCTTAGTAGCTCTAAAGTACCAAGGAAAAGCCCATTGTGAGAATCTCCTATTTTGCTGCTAGAGCCACGAAACGGAAGATTTCGTTCAGATAAGAACAATACCACATCTAAAATACACCTAAAGATTTCACGCCATTTTGCAGTTTCTGCATCCAATTGTTTTTGAAGAGCACTATCAATTCCCACAGGTTTCTTCAGGGTTTCTTCTAGAGTTTTCCAGTCACAATAGCGTGAGATATGAACAGGGTTGCGCTGGTGGGCTTCAATTTTATCATACAATTTCCTCCAATTGTCTTTGATACCACCTTCAGATCTCGCAAGCAGAGATGTATTTGGCTCCCGGCGTTCACCAAAACCTTGAAAAACACAACAAGGAAAGCAGAATAGTCCTTGGACAGATAAACTCCACACAAGCCAATCCCTGTGCACCTTTTCGCCATTGGGCAAGGTGCTAAAAAAGGTGTTTTCAGGAAAACGCCGTCCAGAGCTATCTCGTGGAAAGCAACCCGGATTTTCAGGAGGCCCATTTCGAACTATTAAATCTCTTTGTGCTTGTGTTAGCTGTATCCATGTTGCAGGATCACTGGTTGGTAAGTTAAACTGTTGAGAAGCAGGTTCAGCGTGCCTGACATGCCTGTCATCAACATCTTCCACATTTGCAGGATTCTCAGTTGCACTACTACGGCTTTGTTGAGCGGGGACCACAGCTTCGTACTGTGTTTGTGTTTGTGTCGGTGATTCTTGATTTGATTCATCTGAATCACTTTGATGGATCTGAACGTGGCTCTGACGCAAACTCGTCTGACTCGAGCAACTCCTGTTAGCTTCAAAGGTGTTTACCGTGTTTTCTTCAGTTTGTTGTCCGCTGTTATTATCCTGTTGCTCGGTAGATATACCCCAGCCAAGGTCCTCGAAAGTTCGCCTGTTTTTGGCTTCGTTCTCAAGACGTGCTTGGCTTTGTTTTCTCTTTGATGCTCCTGATAAGTAGCGTCTAGGAGCAGCCATCAAAACAGGTTTATAATTACTTTGGCGGATATTGCGCTTGACGGTAATGCTTTATCATTTTCAACACCAAAGAGCCTGGGCCGAGGGAAGACTATAGTCTACGTTCGATTATTCGATTAAATAAAGCAAAGTGATGAACCTTATTTGGTCTTCATCTGTGATATATAGAAAAACGATATTTGTTCTGAAGTTGTCGGGAGGCCCTCGCCCTACTACAGCCGCTTGGCTACCCCGTCTATCGATTCTCTACAACGTAAGCTAGCAATATAATTAGGGGGCCCCTCTCGAGCTGGGGGCCCGGGGCAAATTGCCCCAGTTGCCCCCCCTCCTCTGGGCGGGCCTGAGACTGACGCAGGTAGATACAGACAGACGCAGGCAGACACACAGACACAGACACAGACACAGACACAGACACAGACACAGACACAGACACAGACACAGACACAGACACAGATACAGCCAGGCGCAGACAAACGCAGGCAGATCCAGACAGACGCTGACAGTCGCACACAGATTTCGATTCTGACGTGACCTACCCCCGATTTTGTTGGTCGTCGGAGAAACTTAACATTCCAGGGGAAAAAAACAAACAGGGGGGAGGGATTACGTGAATTCTGTCTCGTACGGTTTAAAGTGATGGGTTGGTTTATTGGCGAATAGACTTGTTGACTTAGTGTTATTATTCTTATTGTTAAGCAATTCTGGGGATTTTTGTGATACGTATTTATTAATTTATAAGACAGTTTCTGCAGTAAACATGGTTCAAGCTCTCTTAGCATAGTTAATATTGTTCATTTCAAATTTTACTCAAATCTGTTGTCAAAATGCAGGAAATGCCAATCAGAGACTACAACAAGTTTGACTAAGGGCCTGTTTATATGATCCCGGTGTACCGGGACGGGATGGCAGCCGGGATGATTTTGATGTATTGAAATAAGTCAACACGTAAAACAGAAAAGCCACGCGATGCCTGAAGAAACTCAGACTTTGTTGATCTGATCCTAAAGTTAAAAGTGAATGATATAGTGGCAATTGAAGATGCCTTTTGTTGAAGTTATTTAGTAATCTAGGCCTTGAAAAATGTAGGCGAAAGCTTTCCGATGCACATAATCAAAGACCGTGACTTATTTCAATACATCAAAATCATCCCGGCTGCCATCCCGTCCCGGTACACCGGGATCATATAAACAGGCCCTAAAATAAGAAAATCCTTAAGTTATCCCATCCTTCCCCTCTACCCCCCCCCCCCCCCCCTCCCTCGCGCATGACCACTCATTACAGGCCAGTATCTTCTATAGTGACAAACCGCTGACCACCATGTTTGTTTTAGCTGGAAATCAACCTGAGGATGGCGTCTGATGTTATGTGCCTCGCCTTGTAAATCCCCATACAGATCGGCCGCTCATGCTTTATCTATTACTTGTGAAATGAGACAATAGAATGAAGCTAATTAGTAATCATAACTTTGATAAAGATCACCAAGAAGTAATATTTCAAATCCTCGTTAGTGTTCTAGACGTGGTTTCTAAATCCTATGTGCCGTTAACAATAGCGAGGCGCAGCCGAGCTATTGTTAACGGCACATGGGATTTGGCAACCATGTCTAGAACACTAACGAGGATTTGAAATAGCTTCTTACACATCATTAGATATTCATTGCAATGAGGACAATCACAACAGACTAGTCGTCAAGCGCTTGCAGAGACAAGGGGAAATTTTGTTTTAAAACAGCCAGGAGTTTTGGTTCGCAAGACGTTGGATTTATTGGATAACATACATATGTTGAGTAGCAGGATCAGTTTAGCCAGGACCACTGATATTGAGCAGAGAAAATGTAGATGACAATTGGAATAATGTAGAACTTTACAAACTAAAGAAGACAGAAGATGTTAATGGTCGATACCAGAGAAAACAAAGCGTGAGGTGACTGTCTTGTATACTTTTATATGTACTTCATAATATTATGAAAGGTAGAATGGATGTTTAAACTTCATTACTTTAATCAGTCTGCTTTTCGTAGGTTTCTGTCTGTCGTCGAATAACTTAAATTGCACCAACGTAAGTTTGGTTTCTTGTTAGTCTATTTTACTTGTAATATATGTATCGCATGTAGTCGCTTATATTGTGAAGCGCTGTTAGGTAAAAAAATCTGTTGTATTTGGAACTGGTTTCTATAGCGACAGAAAATTGTATTGGGAAATGATTTCTAAATACAGCGTACTGTATTTAGAAATGTTTTCTAAGTACAGTGCGAGAACAATACATATGTTAATTTAAAATTTCAATACTGTATTTAGAAGTGTTTTCTAAATACAGTATTGAAATTTTAAATTAACATATGTATTGTTCTCGCACTTGAATTAATTGGTCTCTGGTTTAGACTGGGTTTCTAGGTAAGTACATGTGACGTAAATCAAGCAACCGGATTGGCCGAAATGCTATGAATATCTACTGATGTGTGAGAAGGCTAATTAGTATTCTTAACTTCTGATACAGATCACTTTGTCCAAAAGATGATCTTTATTGGGATTTACAGACGTATACATGTGACTTGAATGCCGCTACGAATTGCCTATATTGTATATATTGACTGATTTGTCTGTCAAAGCTTGCTCTCCTCAGTCGAAAAAGCACGAAGAGAGTCCGCAAAGGGTCTTCTTAAATCGGCCGAATCCCGCACGATATATGCTACCCCTTCTCGTATCCCAACAAGTTTGGTTAGCTCAGTGATCCAATCCCGACCAACCTCTTTGTTATTTAGAAATCCCGAATCCCGTTCTTCAATCTCCTTATTTCCCGAATCACAACAGCAAAAATTTCGGATCTCGTTTCCCTTCATTTTTTCGAAATCGCGAATTTCGTCTATTTTTTCTCTTCTATTCTGTGTATTTTGATAAGAAGAAACGTGATACAAGAAAAAAGGACTAGAATCGGGATTTCCCAAAAAAAAGGGGGGAACGAGATCTAGAACGTTTTGAAATATAATAAGGTTAGATATACTGCCAAAACAGAGAACGTAGGTGAGTCTAACGTTTCGAGCCAAGCAGAGTCAGACTGGCTCCGTGTTAGGAGTGGTGCCATTAGGGAGAGGGTGCCGAAAATCTAGAATTTTAGAGTCTCTGAAATAGCATTTCATGCATTTTGAGGGGGGTTTGAAAGAGTTTTGAAGGATATAAAATACCAAACAAAATACTCAAATATACTCATTTTATATAGGAATACACCATAACATGCAAGGCATACATCATGAGGACATGTCGTCATACATGGACAAGTCAACTCACATTGTGTGTACCCTTAATTAGATGACTACTTCACGTCAGGCTGTCAGCTGCGTGAAGCGTGCTAAAATATTATTTAATCGTAATATACTATTAGCTGTCGGTACTGACTACAACGTAAAACGACTATAAATCCAAAATCGGGTTTTTAAATAGGAATTACACTACATATCAAATATAATATTATACAACGGAAAAGGGCGCAGTAACGGCATCCTAAGGGGGCGCATGGACACCGCTGCCAAAAGTTAAAATTATAAGCATACTACCAAAAAGATAAGGTAGGTAATTTGTGCATGGCTTCCTTGTCAATATTGTAACATATTCTGAATTTACCCCTTCGTAATTTTCTTTACCCTTTTTTTAAAACACAAATGAATAGTCGAGTCTTACTTAGTCTTCACTGTCTGGTTGTTATTTCACTATCTAGAACGTTTTGCTGTTTTGATCCCGCTTCTCGATAAATTTATTGTGGATCCTCCATGAAGATCGAAAAAACTTCCTTTAATCACAACAACAGAGTTTCTTCATGAACAATATTGACTAACCCGAATGACCTCATGCAGTTGTCAGCTCCACCCATCCGACTCGCATCAGAAACCGTAAACCACTAATTATCTTCTCTCAGAGACAGGGTGCATGTAGTCAATATAAATACGATACTGATAGGATGTCACTGCCTATTCTCCACCTTTACTTCTTTCTTTTGAAGATGTGTTGGTTTGTATGACAGTATTGCAGTACCCTGACGAGTCACGACACGAGTGCATGAGACATGTGAGGAATCAATATAGGTAATGACGTTTTTGATGCGACTTTTTTGACGAGATATTTTTAACGCGATGTTCTGGAAGCCAAACAGGGCAGCGTTCTTTAGCACTGTGTCTGGTTATAGCAGAGGTCAGTAGGTTACTACACTACGAGCTGAGCCTTCTTTTCCTTATTTCTTCACTGAGAGAGAGAGAGAGGTAGACTTGCTCCAAGTCCGCCTCTTAGCGCTAGTTTTTGCGGGCGAGCGGAAAGGCGGGAGAGCGGAAAAGCGGGAGGAAAGAGGAAGACTATGGTGGCCGATGACTGCCACGCATAATTCTTCCTTTACATTAATTAAAATTATTGATTAAAAAGAAATAGAAATAAAAACGAATTTTAAAAAATAAATCAAATCTATTTTAAAATTTATTTCAAGTGGAAATAAAAATGAAATAGAAAATAAAATTCGTTTTAAAATCAAAGTAAACAGAGTGTGGCAGCAATAGGCCATGAAGATTTTAATTTTCGTTTTTAAAAAGTAAAATCAAAATCTTCATGGCCTATCGCTGCCACACTATCCCGGCATGCGTTGTGGTCTCATTATTTATAATTTGTGCACGCTTTGAGAGCAAGATGGCTACCGACTGGAAGAATTTAAGGAGGCAATGAAAGATAAACGTATAAACCATGATAAAGGGAAAAACACCTCGGGGAAATGTATTCTGACAAGGGAAGAAATCGTCGTTCAAAGATTATCATCTGATGTAAGCGGGAAAGCCCAAAAGTATTCACGTATAGGCCCAAGAGAATTTATTTTTAATCAATAATTTTAATTAATGTAAAGGAAGAATTATGCGTGGCAGTCATCGGCCACCATAGAAGACACTGCTTACGCGTGTTCGTAAACTAGAACTTGTTTGACCAGTTTAATACCTGACTGACTCCCCCCAAACTTGGGGCGAAGATCGAGTTTGTTACAGAGAGGTGGAACCAGTTATTCGGAACGCGCTCGGTTTCCTTCGGCCCGTATCCCGCGCCTGCGATACGCTAATGATAAGAAACACAGGTCAGTTTGGCGTGCTCCCTTGGCCAATAGTGATTTAGAATTAAGAGGCTAATTATAGCCTCTTTAGATGCAGAACCGACAGGTTCAAGAAGAGTTTCTTCCCATCAATAATCGCACTGTAAATACTGATTGTCTTAATATTTGTAGCTTAGCTTTTATAAATTGTTTTCCCTTTGTATTATAGCTGAATTAGTTATTGTAATTTATCTATTTGATATTGTAATACCTGTTCCTCGAAACTTTTTAAATTGTTACTTTTATTGTTTTACCATTGTAAAAATACGGCAATTCACGCTAAGTGCGAAAGTATTTTTAATAAACCATCTATTATTATTATTATTAAATTACCTTAATAAGCGAGATTTATAATTGTATATGTAGAAAAGAAAAACATTTAATAAAGTTTCCATTATTATTATTATTATTATTATTATTATTATTATTATTATTATTATTATTATTATTATTATTATTATATGGCAAGCGTCACTTCCGGTGAAATAGCGCGCTGTGATTGGCTTAGAAACATTTTTAGTGGTCCATTACTTTCCCGTAATGGACCAGCGGTCCATTACGGGGAAAAAACAACAAATTTCTTATCAGCCATGTTGTTTGCAACTAAACAACAAAAGAAAACCGCAAGAATTTTGTGAATTCAACAACCTGAGGACTAAATTATGTATGATTGGGACGAGAGCAATCTGGAAGCGAGTTTAGGAGTCCGAAAGCGACGACAACATTCAACAAAAGCAACAGCATTGAAAACGATGAGTTTATGTCACACGCTCGAGGTCGCACTAAACTGACTAAAGTACGTATCATAACAAGGTATAAATGTAAGGTTTGTTTCAAAATGCCATATAATAAACTTTTTATTAACCTCGCTTGCTCGGTCTTTACGGAGAAATATCACACCTCGGTCTTTGTGTACAAACCTGCTCGGTCTGTACCAAAAAGACCTCGGTCCGATATTTCTCTGTAAAGACCTCACGTTCGGTTAATAAGAAGTTATTATTATTATTATTATTATTATTATTATTATTATTATTATTATTATTATTATTATTATTATTAACTCGATCTTCGCCCCAAGTTTGGGGCGAGTCAGTCAGGTTTTAAACTGGTCAAACAAGTTCTAGTTTACGAACACGCGTACTGAAATAGGAAGTGACGCCAACCTCGTCCCAGGGCCTCAGGGCAACAGGCCCTGTGGGCCCATATAATAGAATAATAATTAACTCATTCCTGTCCAAGGTTAAAATTGTTTGGCGTTTAATACAAAAGACGAATTCGGAAAGAATGAAGAGTTAGACGACGTTTTTGGCTGGTTCAGGTAGGAATGGGTTAACTTATATTATGCGTCGCTTTTAATTAAACGTGTATATATGTAGAATTTAAATTGATTCGGACCTTTAATAATTAGTTAAGCCACGCACGAAAATCTTTCTATAAGCCCGTTTCAAACGTCGCTCTTCTCATGCGCGCCGAACCTTCGTTTGAATCAATTACTAGCGGCAGATTGTATATTTGGAGCGGCAAGGCCTGTCACATTCTGCGACGTTGGAGCGACTCTGGACTCGCGCCTCATGAACAAGCCCTTACAGTTAGGACTTGTTCATATATGGTCCCAGTTTTAGTAAGTGAGCTAAGCCCACTTAGCGATATCTCTCCTCACGTTTGTTTCCCTATAAAAATCTCGTTGTGTAGTCATGAGAAACCAGGCTGTGTGCCGAGATCTTGGTAAGCGGGTGAAATTTTCCCCGTATGAAGACTGAACACTTCGACCCAAGTAACTAAGGCAAAAAGCTATCTTTTTCGATGAGATTTAAGGATAGTTGAAGAATGTATCGTATAGCATACGTTCAATTCGCTATTGTGGGTTTGTTTTGTTGAAGAAACGTACAGTCGTTATTTAGGATTCACGTAGTTTGTTTACATTTTCTACATTTTATTTGCTCTTTCTTTCGGGTGAATGAAATTTGAAACCCGCGTTTCTGCGTTTCATCTTGCGCAAGATCTAGAACAGTCCGAGGAGGGAAGTCAATCCATATTTATATAACCTGCAAAATCGTGTTTTTCGTCAAGAGAGTAATGTTTTGTGTTTTAATTTCAATATGGAGTTGGTTCAAAATGTCATGATCTTCCTCAGATTCGTATTCCAGGTATTACGAGATATATATCATCGACTGCATTTCAAGCATTCTTTTGTCATTGGTTCCCAAAGGTGCAAGTTCAAATCATGTTTCATGACAACTCATTTTCCCAGTTAACGCAGACCACGTCCACACGTATGCGTTTTCATAGCGTTTTTATATTGTTCTCGGTCCTCAGGGGAGCAGAAAACAATGGTTTCATTACCTGAAACAATATAAAACGCTAGGAAAACGTATACGTGTGGACGTGGCTTCGCAGTGTGGGATATTAATTCATTCAGTTTGCTTTTCGCATACCTACCAGCCTCGATTTCACGATGTTAATTTAAGGTCCGTCCCCTAGCGACGAAACTACCGGCATATAGTATCGCACACTCGAAATTTTCCTTCCAATTGTATATTTAATTGTTTGCTCTACGGTTAGCGGATCGAATAATTTATGTTCAATTTCTTTGTCAAATTCAGTCTTCAAGTATTTACCAACGAACGGGAAAACGTCTATGCATGTATTATAATAGGAAGTGGTTTTGGGGTAAACGGAGCTCCTAAATATGGTTGTACTGAGTTGACTTGGACATATAATCAGTTCTTTCCATCCTTCAACCGAAGACTTTCAAGTAAGAATATTAATCAAAACTGGTGAGTTGATTTTACGGCGTACATGTATATCGTGCATGAAATGATTTTCAGGTCTATAGACATATAAGTGTGTAAGAGCTTATACCGTGTAAATTGTTCGGGCTATATTAACCGACCATTATCCATGAATTACTACTACTGCATTTATAAATAAGCCTGGTTTTCACTGCCCAGAACATGTTTGGATTTCCTGATGAAACGCTCTAGCTCAGACCGGACTGCCTTTAGGTGACTCGGATTAGTGCACGTGTTATTACTGTACGGATCATTTAAATGAGTCCCGTTCGAGATCAGTTCTACTGATCTCAGGTTTCCTGCTGTTTTGAGGCCGACTCAACTCCGGACTACGAAAACCAGCTTTTTAACCGACGTAATAAGCATACTAATTCACCCCTCAAACTCATGAATACGTTGTTTTAAATAAGATTGGTGTCAAATCCACAAGAAATGCCTGCCTCCGTTGGTCACGAGCTGGTGACATCAATCTCATTTAAAACAACCTATTCATGAGTTTATAAATGATATTGGGCATTTCACTCGATTACATAGCATGTTCTAAGGATTTAGGGTGAAGGAAAATTCGAGTGTAGAATATATACATTTTAAGACCAAACCGGGAGCAGTTGCGAAAAATGACACAGGCCCTCCGGCAGGAATTGAACCCACGACCTTGCGATTCTAGTGCAATGCTCTGACCACTGAGCCACGGAGGCCGTTGCCGAGAGCTTGATCGCGAGTTCTGTATATATAATAAGGTGGTAATGCCAGGAGAGAATTGGCATTACCACCTTATTATATATACAGAACTCGCGATCAAGCTCTCGGCAACGGCCTCCGTGGCTCAGTGGTCAGAGCATTGCACTAGAATCGCAAGGTCGTGGGTTCAATTCCTGCCGGAGGGCCTGTGTAGTTGCATTTTTCGCAACTGCTCCCGGTTTGGTCTTAAAATGTATATATTCTACACCCCTAAATCCTTAGAACATGCTATTCATGAGTTGTCGCGCAACCTATTTGCGTTCGTAGATTACGCTCTTGCCGGCTCGTTGATTCAAGACACGTTGGGACTGTATCTTTCAATTTGCGTTTATTTCTTACTCACAGCACACTCACACTCATTACAACTACAACAACAACTAACTTAATTACTCTGTGTTTACAGCTTATATTCATAATCAGAACACGGGAAGACATTCTCTAACTTTGACATATTTCCTATATGTTATTCCTACGGTATTATGGGATAATATTCTGCAAAATCATGTTCCTTTTCCTAATTAATATAAGTTCAAGTTTACTTAATAATGTGGTTTGGCCACAATTCCTAATCTTTAATTAAGGTATTTCTTCCCATGCACTTATTCCCCGTTCTAATTACACATATTCCTTTGTCAAATTGTCTTCAAGTGTTTACCAACGAACGGGAAAACGTCTATGCATGTATTATAATAGGAAGTGGTTTTGGGGTAAACGGAGCTCCTAAATATGGTTGTACTGAGTTGACTTGGATATATATCAGTTCTTTCCATCCTTCAACCGAAGACTTTCAAGTAAGAATATTAATCAAACCTGGTGAGTTGATTTTACGGCGTACATGTATATCGTGCAATGAAATGATTTTCAGGTCTATAGACATATTAAGTGTTTAACTAAGAGCTTGTCTATACCGTGTAAATTGTTCGGGCTGTATTAACCGACCATTATTCATGAATTACTATACTATTGCATTTATAAATAAGCCTGGTTTTCACTACCCAGAACATGTTTGGATTTCCTGATGATGAAACGCTCCTCAGACAGGACTGCATGCTTTTAGGTTGGATTAGTGTTATTATACGGATCATTTAAATGATCGAGATGTTTTAAATAAGATTGGTGTCAAATCCACAAGAAATGCCTGCCTCTGTTGGTCACGAGCTGGTGACATCAATCTCATTTAAAACAACCTATTCATGGGTTTGAGGGGTGAAAGTATGCTTATATATTACGTCGGTTAAAAAGCTCGTTTCATTGCTATTGGACGCAATAGACGGCACGACAACAACTGTTGGAGAAACCTTGCTGTGGTCCAGTGTAGTAGACGACAGCTCTTTATTGTAACTATCAATAATTCCGTAGCGTATTTACAATCGTTGTTATAAATTGAGTAATAAGAAATGTTCTTTCGACTATCAGGATTGCTGAAAGTTCACAATTAGTGTTAATTCGCTTCAGTCCTGGTCAATGCGCCACTCGATCGGCGCCATAGCTGGTATCAGGGAGGCCAGAAAAAACCTTCCACCAAGATGGCCAGGAAATCTGGGCGGGACCAAGATAACCAGCTCACTGCCCGCTCAGCAAATAGTAAATCAAAACGTTGTGATTCCAAGTTCAATGTTCAAGTTTGAGCTGTCTACTGACTGACCGAGATGCTTCATCAAAACGACTTCTTTTATACACTTGTTTCTGACACGCCCTTCTCCTGGGAATACTGCTGCTTGACATAATGAATATACTTTCCTACTATACTTCGTGCCGTAGGAAACTACGTATTTCGTAGTCCAGAGTTGGGCCAGCCTCAAAACAGCAGGCGACTTGAGGTTAGAACTCAGAAGGAACATTTTATATAAACAGGTATATTTCCAGGTCAAAAAGTCATCGACGTTGTGAGCATTGTTTACAGTAGTTAGTGTAGTTTAGTGTAGTCAGAAACTTTCCTGCTCGAGACTTCTGTCTTTTGAAGATTCAACGACATTTGCGAATGTCGACCGCGGCTTAAGGTTTTGACACAGAATATATTACGTAGACTCACTTAACTCATTTTTTGGGGGCGATTTTGCGTGTTGTCGCATCGGCGACTGTTGTAATTGTTGTAAGAGCTAAACCGGATTCAACTTCTCGCCAACAGTCGCTCGCCAACTGAATTACAACTGATACGGAAACGATTGGTTTACTGAA
The DNA here is from genome assembly GCA_964035015.1 of Corallium rubrum. NCBI lineage: Eukaryota > Metazoa > Cnidaria > Anthozoa > Scleralcyonacea > Coralliidae > Corallium > Corallium rubrum. The sequence continues at coordinate 9,332,825 of OZ036011.1, forward strand.
AGACAAAAACTGTTACGTCAACTCTACAATGGTCTTAGCATTTGATTTCTGGGGCGTTTTTGGAAGTCAGACAAACCCGAAAACCAGGTTCTAGTATCAAATATATTAAATAGTTTACTCCAGAATTTATATAGGCCTCAGTTATTATTAATCTCGGTGGTCTTTCTCTACTGATTAATTATAAAAGTGTCCATGAAGTGAAAAATTCGTTGCTGTTTTTGTTGTTTTAAAAAAGCAGAGGGGCATGGTGGAAGCACTCACTGGAAATTTTAAGAGAATACTGACTGTGGAAAATTTCCATGTCGTTTTTGGAGAAATTTTGGCTTTCGGTAACAATGCTTTATTCAGGATTAGGCGATATTTACCTTCAGCTTGCTTTCGAAATTCGTTTGTCAACATTCGTTGGAAGGTTGGGAACTTGGTACGGAAGTTCGCGAAGTTCGTCGTGAAGTTAGAATTTAATAAACTTTGAATTGAATTCCTTTGACAAAATCACAGAGAATAAGATTATTTGTTGTATAGAATATAATAATAGATACTTGGTTAAGCAGAAACAAATTGCCGAATTAAATTTGTATCTACCTCGAAACGTAGTTCGTAACATTGCAACGTATTAAAGTTCGGAATGTTCATTTCAATTATACGTAACGGATTTCAAAAGCAAGCTGAAACGGACTATAACCCATTGCATACCCGACAATGTTGCCATTTGGCAACTTAGATATTTCACTCTGTCTAACGACGACAGACGATTTAACTTACAGAATTCTTGCGGTTAAATTGTTTATCTCTCATTAGTTTTCTCAGTACTTTGTTAAAATAACGTTCACTGTTGTTCATTTATGTAATTAATTACTCTACTTTATAGAAATGTTTCTTAAAAACAACGAGATACTCAGTTAACAAATGAGATTTCAGACCTTTATATTTTGCTCAAAAGTGCTTGTTCTAGAATATGTGCAATTAGAACGGGAAATAAGTGCATGGGAAGAAATACCTTAAAGTGGCAGTACGATCGAATTTTCACTTTGCGTTTTTTTTAGCCAAAATAGTTCTTATGGTCCTAATATGACTTACCATGTATTTAAAAACGATTTTAGAAAATGTTTTCTATCAGAATTCAGGCATCTTTTACGACCACTTGGCTTGATTTCGAATTTTTTTGGAGCCTGCAATTTATTAATAGCGGTTGCTCGTTGTGATGTCATCTACTCAACACTCTACAAGAAGATTCATATATCCTACTATATACGTACATAGTTTAAACGCGTCTTCCCGAGTTATTCTACGTTTTTACATGTAATAAAGTTTCTTTAAAAGCAATACAAAATTATGCCACCATCTCCTTGTGTTGCTCAAGGGTGTAGTAACTGCGCTGATCGTAATGCTGGCATTTCGCTTCACCAGAACCCCAAAACTAAAAAGCGTCTTGTTTTGGTTTATTTTCGGTTAAAACATATCGCGCTAATTTTAACAAACGGGGGGCTTTGTTATTTGCTCTGCGCATTTTGCTGATCACTGTTTTGAAAGGCATCACGTAATGGGCCAAAGGTGCGAGCCTTCGTTGCCTAAAAGATGACCTGAACCCGTCAATATGGAAACCAAAAGACCGTCGTCGAAGAGAAGCCAACGAAGAGTATTAACTACACAAATTTGTTATGACTCGTGTTTCATTATCGGTATCGGATCAAATTTGATCACACACGTAGCTAACAATAAAAATATTGCGTGGACCTTGAAAATTTTATAGGCGGTTAAAGAATTGTTCAGTTCGCAAAACGTGCAAGAAAACGCCAGAAAGGTTAGCAGCGGCCGAACGTGCACGGTGCACCTGAAATACCATGCACCAGATATATGAAGCCCTATCTTTCAAGAGGTAAGTTGATTATGTAACTTCAATTTTTCCTGAACACCATAACATGTAGTAAACAGTTAGGCGGAATGAAGAAACCCGTACATTGCCGTTTCACGGGGAAATGTCTTCTACGCGCCGCCGCTGTAAAATGGCAGTATAACTGTATAATATAATGCATGTAGTTTGTTTTGACAACTACTCAACCAATCGAAAGAGAAAACAAATGCCTGACGAAGGTCCAGTTATTCAAAACAAATAATAGTTTAAGTAGAAAGACGGCAGTACTATTCAGAGCCGAGCAGTTAGTACACAGTATAAACAGATAAAAATGTTATATATTATATTATAATAAAATACAACTATTGGTAATAGCAAAATACTATGATATGGTTCAGCTTCAGCTACACGTAAATGCATATACAGTATGGTGACAATGACTTACTTAGATTTTATCAATTATATTCTAGATGTTACATGTAAATACGACAACAGAATCAGAGAGGGAGTCAATAAGGAAAGTTTGGATGACTGACGCATGGATGTAGATTTGCTCCAAGTCCGCCTCTTTAATAGCGCTAGCAAAGGATGTTGTAGAAATGTAACCAAGGTCTGCGTCGGACGTCGAAATATATCCGTGGCTCATAACAATAAAATGCGTGGTAAACAAAAGTCGTTAAATTCTGGGTGTTCGGTAATACAGCGGGTTTGATTCTCCTTATCGCCCAAGCACTGTTAGTTCTTTCCGGCACGGCTCCAATCTCACAACAGCAACGACACCTTCGAGAGAGCAACACGAACACTTTATTAATACACCTAGAAAAACATTCGCTTGTTTTGGAAACTACACAACCGACGATTCTCTCAATAATAAGATTTTAGTAACTACGTACCATGATTGCACTGGGACTTCACGCTTTAATAAAACGTCTTGAAAATTCCTGCTGTTCTTGTTGTTCTCTCCTTCGTGTGCGCTTCCTCTGGTGAGCTTCTTCCTCATATAGTCATTACAAGCGGCTCTAGATCGTTGTCAAACACCTCATTGTTGACCCCATCCATACCAGCAATGTCCGCATAAAGTTCGCTTTCGCTGTCAAAGTTTCTAGAACTCGACTTGGAAGGTGAAGACGTTTTTAACAAAACAGGTATAACAAATCAACAAGACGTTCTCTATAGTTTGCGTAGGTACTTCATGTATGCCTATTATAAGGTCCTGACATATTATATCCGCAGACAGCAGAACAAAGAGTAGACTATAGCAGTAGAGCGCATTACAGTGCATTAGACTGCTTTAGACTGCTTTAGAGTGAATTAGACTGCTTTAGAGTGAATTGGACTGCTTTAGACTGCTTTAGAGTGAATTAGACTGCTTTAGACTGCTTTAGAGTGAATTAGACTGCTTTAGACTGCTTTAGACTGCTTTAGAGTGAATTAGACTGCTTTAGAGTGAATTAGACTGCTTTAGAGTGAATTAGACTGCATTAGACTGCTTTAGACTGCTTTAGACTGCTTTAGAGTGAATTAGACTGCTTTAGAGTGAATTAGACTGCTTTAGACTGCTTTAGAGTGAATTAGACTGCTTTAGACTGCTTTAGACTTCTTTAGAGTGAATTAGACTGCTTTAGACTGCTTTAGACTGCTTTAGAGTGAATTAGACTGCTTTAGACTGCTTTAGAGTGAATTAGACTGCTTTAGACTGAATTAGACTGCTTTAGAGTGAATTAGACTGCTTTAGAGTGAATTAGACTGCATTAGACTGCTTTAGACTGCTTTAGACTGCTTTAGACTGAATTAGACTGCTTTAGAGTGAATTAGACTGCTTTAGAGTGAATTAGACTGCTTTAGACTGCTTTAGAGTGAATTAGACTGCTTTAGACTGCTTTAGAGTGAATTAGACTGCTTTAGACTGCATTAGACTGCTTTAGACTGCTTTAGAGTGAATTAGACTGCTTTAGAGTGAATTAGACTGCTTTAGACTGCTTTAGAGTGAATTAGACTGCTTTAGACTGCTTTAGACTGAATTAGACTGCTTTAGACTGCTTTAGACTGCATTAGACTGCTTTAGACTGCTTTAGAGTGAATTAGACTGCTTTAGAGTGAATTAGACTGCATTAGACTGCTTTAGACTGCTTTAGACTGCTTTAGAGTGAATTAGACTGCTTTAGAGTGAATTAGACTGCTTTAGACTGCTTTAGAGTGAATTAGACTGCTTTAGACTGCTTTAGACTTCTTTAGAGTGAATTAGACTGCTTTAGACTGCTTTAGACTGCTTTAGACTGCTTTAGACTGCTTTAGAGTGAATTAGACTGCTTTAGACTGCTTTAGAGTGAATTAGACTGCTTTAGACTGAATTAGACTGCTTTAGAGTGAATTAGACTGCTTTAGAGTGAATTAGACTGCATTAGACTGCTTTAGACTGCTTTAGACTGCTTTAGACTGAATTAGACTGCTTTAGAGTGAATTAGACTGCTTTAGAGTGAATTAGACTGCTTTAGACTGCTTTATAGTGAATTAGACTGCTTTAGACTGCTTTAGACTGCTTTAGAGTGAATTAGACTGCTTTAGACTGCATTAGACTGCTTTAGACTGCTTTAGAGTGAATTAGACTGCTTTAGAGTGAATTAGACTGCTTTAGAGTGAATTAGACTGCTTTAGACTGCTTTAGACTGCTTTAGAGTGAATTAGACTGCTTTAGACTGCATTAGACTGCTTTAGACTGCTTTAGAGTGAATTAGACTGCTTTAGAGTGAATTAGACTGCTTTAGACTGCTTCAGAGTGAATTAGACTGCTTTAGACTGCTTTAGACTGAATTAGACTGCTTTAGACTGCATTAGACTGCTTTAGACTGCTTTAGAGTGAATTAGACTGCTTTAGAGTGAATTAGACTGCATTAGACTGCTTTAGACTGCTTTAGACTGCTTTAGAGTGAATTAGACTGCTTTAGAGTGAATTAGACTGCTTTAGACTGCTTTAGAGTGAATTAGACTGCTTTAGACTGCTTTAGACTTCTTTAGAGTGAATTAGACTGCTTTAGACTGCTTTAGACTGCTTTAGACTGCTTTAGAGTGAATTAGACTGCTTTAGACTGCTTTAGACTGCTTTAGACTGCTTTAGAGTGAATTAGACTGCTTTAGAGTGAATTAGACTGCTTTAGACTGCTTTAGAGTGAATTAGACTGCTTTAGACTGCTTTAGACTTCTTTAGAGTGAATTAGACTGCTTTAGACTGCTTTAGACTGCTTTAGACTGCTTTAGAGTGAATTAGACTGCTTTAGACTGCTTTAGAGTGAATTAGACTGCTTTAGACTGAATTAGACTGCTTTAGAGTGAATTAGACTGCTTTAGAGTGAATTAGACTGCATTAGACTGCTTTAGACTGCTTTAGACTGCTTTAGACTGAATTAGACTGCTTTAGAGTGAATTAGACTGCTTTAGAGTGAATTAGACTGCTTTAGACTGCTTTATAGTGAATTAGACTGCTTTAGACTGCTTTAGACTGCTTTAGAGTGAATTAGACTGCTTTAGACTGCATTAGACTGCTTTAGACTGCTTTAGAGTGAATTAGACTGCTTTAGAGTGAATTAGACTGCTTTAGAGTGAATTAGACTGCTTTAGACTGCTTTAGACTGCTTTAGAGTGAATTAGACTGCTTTAGACTGCATTAGACTGCTTTAGACTGCTTTAGAGTGAATTAGACTGCTTTAGAGTGAATTAGACTGCTTTAGACTGCTTCAGAGTGAATTAGACTGCTTTAGACTGCTTTAGACTGAATTAGACTGCTTTAGACTGCATTAGACTGCTTTAGACTGCTTTAGAGTGAATTAGACTGCTTTAGAGTGAATTAGACTGCATTAGACTGCTTTAGACTGCTTTAGACTGCTTTAGAGTGAATTAGACTGCTTTAGAGTGAATTAGACTGCTTTAGACTGCTTTAGAGTGAATTAGACTGCTTTAGACTGCTTTAGACTTCTTTAGAGTGAATTAGACTGCTTTAGACTGCTTTAGACTGCTTTAGAGTGCTTTAGAGTGAATTAGACTGCTTTAGACTGCTTTAGACTGAATTAGACTGCTTTAGAGTGAATTAGACTGCTTTAGAGTGAATTAGACTGCTTTAGACTGCTTTAGAGTGAATTAGACTGCTTTAGACTGCTTTAGACTGCTTTAGAGTGAATTAGACTGCTTTAGACTGCATTAGACTGCTTTAGACTGCTTTAGAGTGAATTAGACTGCTTTAGAGTGAATTAGACTGCTTTAGACTGCTTTAGAGTGAATTAGACTGCTTTAGACTGCTTTAGACTGAATTAGACTGCTTTAGACTGAATTAGACTGCTTTAGAGTGAATTAGACTGCTTTAGAGTGAATTAGACTGCATTAGACTGCTTTAGACTGCTTTAGACTGCTTTAGACTGAATTAGACTGCTTTAGAGTGAATTAGACTGCTTTAGAGTGAATTAGACTGCTTTAGACTGCTTTATAGTGAATTAGACTGCTTTAGACTGCTTTAGACTGCTTTAGAGTGAATTAGACTGCTTTAGACTGCATTAGACTGCTTTAGACTGCTTTAGAGTGAATTAGACTGCTTTAGAGTGAATTAGACTGCTTTAGAGTGAATTAGACTGCTTTAGACTGCTTTAGACTGCTTTAGAGTGAATTAGACTGCTTTAGACTGCATTAGACTGCTTTAGACTGCTTGAGAGTGAATTAGACTGCTTTAGAGTGAATTAGACTGCTTTAGACTGCTTCAGAGTGAATTAGACTGCTTTAGACTGCTTTAGACTGAATTAGACTGCTTTAGACTGCATTAGACTGCTTTAGACTGCTTTAGAGTGAATTAGACTGCTTTAGAGTGAATTAGACTGCATTAGACTGCTTTAGACTGCTTTAGACTGCTTTAGAGTGAATTAGACTGCTTTAGAGTGAATTAGACTGCTTTAGACTGCTTTAGAGTGAATTAGACTGCTTTAGACTGCTTTAGACTTCTTTAGAGTGAATTAGACTGCTTTAGACTGCTTTAGACTGCTTTAGAGTGCTTTAGAGTGAATTAGACTGCTTTAGACTGCTTTAGACTGAATTAGACTGCTTTAGAGTGAATTAGACTGCTTTAGAGTGAATTAGACTGCTTTAGACTGCTTTAGAGTGAATTAGACTGCTTTAGACTGCTTTAGACTGCTTTAGAGTGAATTAGACTGCTTTAGACTGCATTAGACTGCTTTAGACTGCTTTAGAGTGAATTAGACTGCTTTAGAGTGAATTAGACTGCTTTAGACTGCTTTAGAGTGAATTAGACTGCTTTAGACTGCTTTAGACTGAATTAGACTGCTTTAGACTGCTTTAGACTGCATTAGACTGCTTTAGACTGCTTTAGAGTGAATTAGACTGCTTTAGACTGCTTTAGACTGCTTTAGAGTGAATTAGACTGCTTTAGCGTGAATTAGACTGCTTTAGCGTGAACTAGACTGCTTTAGACTGCTTTAGAGTGAATTAGACTGCTTTAGACTGCATTAGACTGCTTTAGACTGCTTTAGAGTGAATTAGACTGCTTTAGAGTGAATTAGACTGCTTTAGACTGCTTTAGAGTGAATTAGACTGCTTTAGACTGCTTTAGACTGAATTAGACTGCTTTAGACTGCTTTAGACTGCATTAGACTGCTTTAGACTGCTTTAGAGTGAATTAGACTGCTTTAGAGTGAATTAGACTGCATTAGACTGCTTTAGACTGCTTTAGACTGCTTTAGAGTGAATTAGACTGCTTTAGAGTGAATTAGACTGCTTTAGACTGCTTTAGAGTGAATTAGACTGCTTTAGACTGCTTTAGACTTCTTTAGAGTGAATTAGACTGCTTTAGACTGCTTTAGACTGCTTTAGACTGCTTTAGAGTGAATTAGACTGCTTTAGACTGCTTTAGAGTGAATTAGACTGCTTTAGACTGAATTAGACTGCTTTAGAGTGAATTAGACTGCTTTAGAGTGAATTAGACTGCATTAGACTGCTTTAGACTGCTTTAGACTGCTTTAGACTGAATTAGACTGCTTTAGAGTGAATTAGACTGCTTTAGAGTGAATTAGACTGCTTTAGACTGCTTTATAGTGAATTAGACTGCTTTAGACTGCTTTAGACTGCTTTAGAGTGAATTAGACTGCTTTAGACTGCATTAGACTGCTTTAGACTGCTTTAGAGTGAATTAGACTGCTTTAGAGTGAATTAGACTGCTTTAGAGTGAATTAGACTGCTTTAGACTGCTTTAGACTGCTTTAGAGTGAATTAGACTGCTTTAGACGGCATTAGACTGCTTTAGACTGCTTTAGAGTGAATTAGACTGCTTTAGAGTGAATTAGACTGCTTTAGACTGCTTCAGAGTGAATTAGACTGCTTTAGACTGCTTTAGACTGAATTAGACTGCTTTAGACTGCATTAGACTGCTTTAGACTGCTTTAGAGTGAATTAGACTGCTTTAGAGTGAATTAGACTGCATTAGACTGCTTTAGACTGCTTTAGACTGCTTTAGAGTGAATTAGACTGCTTTAGAGTGAATTAGACTGCTTTAGACTGCTTTAGAGTGAATTAGACTGCTTTAGACTGCTTTAGACTTCTTTAGAGTGAATTAGACTGCTTTAGACTGCTTTAGACTGCTTTAGACTGCTTTAGAGTGAATTGGACTGCTTTAGACTGCTTTAGAGTGAATTAGACTGCTTTAGACTGAATTAGACTGCTTTAGAGTGAATTAGACTGCTTTAGAGTGAATTAGACTGCATTAGACTGCTTTAGACTGCTTTAGACTGCTTTAGACTGAATTAGACTGCTTTAGAGTGAATTAGACTGCTTTAGAGTGAATTAGACTGCTTTAGACTGCTTTAGAGTGAATTAGACTGCTTTAGACTGCTTTAGACTGCTTTAGAGTGAATTAGACTGCTTTAGACTGCATTAGACTGCTTTAGACTGCTTTAGAGTGAATTAGACTGCTTTAGAGTGAATTAGACTGCTTTAGACTGCTTTAGAGTGAATTAGACTGCTTTAGACTGCTTTAGACTGAATTAGACTGCTTTAGACTGCTTTAGACTGCATTAGACTGCTTTAGACTGCTTTAGAGTGAATTAGACTGCTTTAGACTGCTTTAGACTGCTTTAGAGTGAATTAGACTGCTTTAGCGTGAATTAGACTGCTTTAGCGTAAACTAGACTGCTTTAGACTGCTTTAGAGTGAATTAGACTGCTTTAGCGTGAATTAGACTGCTTTAGCGTGAACTAGACTGCTTTAGACTGCTTTAGAGTGAATTAGACTGCTTTAGACTGCTTTAGACTGCTTTAGAGTGAATTAGACTGCTTTAGACTGCTTTAGACTGTTTTAGACTGCTTTAGACTGCATTAGACTGCTTTAGAGTGAATTAGACTGCTTTAGACTGCTTTAGACTGCTTTAGACTGCTTTAGAGTGAATTAGACTGCTTTAGACTGCTTTAGACTGCATTAGACTGCTTTAGACTGCTTTAGAGTGAATTAGACTGCTTTAGACTGCTTTAGAGTGAATTAGACTGCTTTAGACTGAATTAGACTGCTTTAGAGTGAATTAGACTGCTTTAGAGTGAATTAGACTGCATTAGACTGCTTTAGACTGCTTTAGACTGCTTTAGACTGCTTTAGACTGAATTAGACTGCTTTAGAGTGAATTAGACTGCTTTAGAGTGAATTAGACTGCTTTAGACTGCTTTAGACTGCTTTAGAGTGAATTAGACTGCTTTAGACTGCATTAGACTGCTTTAGACTGCTTTAGAGTGAATTAGACTGCTTTAGAGTGAATTAGACTGCTTTAGACTGCTTTAGAGTGAATTAGACTGCTTTAGACTGCTTTAGACTGAATTAGACTGCTTTAGACTGCTTTAGACTGCATTAGACTGCTTTAGACTGCTTTAGAGTGAATTAGACTGCTTTAGACTGCTTTAGAGTGAATTAGACTGCTTTAGCGTGAATTAGACTGCTTTAGCGTGAACTAGACTGCTTTAGACTGCTTTAGAGTGAATTAGACTGCTTTAGCGTGAATTAGACTGCTTTAGCGTGAACTAGACTGCTTTAGACTGCTTTAGAGTGAATTAGACTGCTTTAGACTGCTTTAGACTGCTTTAGAGTGAATTAGACTGCTTTAGACTGCTTTAGACTGTTTTAGACTGCTTTAGACTGCATTAGACTGCTTTAGAGTGAATTAGACTGCTTTAGACTGCTTTAGACTGCTTTAGACTGCTTTAGACTGAATTAGACTGCTTTAGACTGCTTTAGACTGAATTAGACTTCTTTAGACTGCTTTAGAGTGAATTAGACTGCTTTAGAGTGAATTAGACTGCTTTAGAGTGAATTAGAGTGAATTAGACTGCTTTAGACTGCTTTAGAGTGAATTGGACTGCTTACAGTGAATTAGACTGCTTTAGAGTGAATTAGACTGCTTTAGAGTGAATTAGACTGCATTTGCCCGATGCTACCGAAGTTTCTTTGGCAAAGGCAAGAAACACCATGAAAGATATGGCGACATCTTCCCTGAGCAAGCCAAACCAAGTGTATTCTCAAGTGGTTGCAACGCTGGACAACAACACTCGCGCTCTGTTGCCAAATCCGGACACAATAAAGCGCACCCTTAGAAATCATCGCCGCCTCAACTTTCCTCCTGATCCGACCTCTTTGGCTGATCTCGTAGTAGATGGTCCTTGGGCAGAAACTGCAGGCGACAACCCAGAAGATTTCCTCCTGTATGACAACGGGCCACGTTCTCAAAATAGAATTCTCATCTTCTCCTCAATACAGTGTCTCGAAAAGCTGTCATCTGCAGAAACGTGGCTAATGGATGGAAACTTTTCAATGGCACCACCCCTGTTCCAGCAACTGTATGTCATCCGTGCCTCCCTTGGCGAAACCGCCCTTTCCGTGGCCTACGCGTTGCTAACTAGCAAAAGCCAACAAACATACGAAGAAGTTTTTTAAATATTATTGGAGGAATGCAATTGTCGTGGGTGGGATGCAGATCCCAGAACAGTAATCATTGACTTTGAAATGGCAGCTATTCAAGCCCTTCGTTCTACACTTGGTGGTGAGGTGAGAATTCAGTGCTGTTTTTATCACCTCACCCAAAGTACATGGAGAAAAATACAAGAACTCGGATTGTCGAACTTTTACCGTGACGATGAAAATTTTCGGCTGTATTGCGGAACGCTAGATGGTCTTGCGCTTCTACCTATTGCAGACGTGGAAGAAGGAATGGAGTTCCTCCGAGAGAATTTTCCAGGGAAAGGCGGGGAACTAATTGATTATTTTGATGTGAACTACGTAAGAGGAACATACAGGCGTGTTCAACGACCGAATCGACCACTTCGCCTTCGTCGTATTCCTCCCAAGGTTCCCACCCCCTCTCTGGAATGTTCACGATGCCACAGTCCAAGGTGATGCCCGCACAAACAACCAGTGTGAAGGATGGAACAACAAATTCTTTCATTTAGTGGGTCATAACCACCCCTCAATTTGGAGATTGATTGACTGCTTGAAACAGGAAGATGCTACAGTGTCAACTTTGATGATCCAAGATGAACTTGGAAATCCACCAAAGAAGACAAAGCGCATTTACTTCCAACTGCAACAACGCCTTAGAAACTTATGTATGCAGTATCGCGAAGGAACAAGGTCGTTGGAAGAGTTCTTGAGAGGTGTTGGAAGGAACATAAGGTTTTAATTATTGACTACTAGCTCATATTTGAACAATAATAACTAATATGTTAGATTTTGCCTTCGTTTTTAAATGGATTGGTCATACTGTATATAATATTATTAGATTGTTTTGATAATGCGTGTTAACCTTCAGGAGTGTTAGTATAAATTAGTAATATTACAATAATTTAACATTTTTAGCAATATTACATGTAATATGTAAAGTTAAACATAAGCTAATAAACCATCTATCATGCATATATTAAAAAAATTTTTTGTTTCAATTCTACTTTGAGTGAATTATTTTCGATATTATGTATCTCGCGCAATCATTTTTGGTGCCATTTTTTCTGCCCCAGTCACTTTTTCAGGTGCCATTTTTTCCGGAGCCATTTTTTCCGGTGCCATTTTTTCCTAAATTCCGTCCCGCATTTACGGCACGAAAGCTCAACGAATTTGTATCGTTAATAAACATGGTGTATAGTCTAACGATTAGCTGCTTAAGGGCTCTCAAGGCTCTCAACGGTGATCTTGTAGTGAAAACTATATGGACAGATTGTTAAGATGTATGTTGTCAATAGTAGGACCTTTAAAATAAGCAACTAAAGCAGTCTAATTCACTCTAAAGCAGTCCAATTCACTCGAAAGCAGTCTAAAGCAGTCTAATTCAGTCTAAAGCAGTCTAATTCAGTCTAAAGCAGTCTAATTCACTCTAAAAGTCTAATTCACTCTAAAGCAGTCTAATTCACTCTAAAGCAGTCTAATTCACTCTAAAGCAGTCTAATTCACTCTAAAGCAGTCTAATTCAGTCTAAAGCTGTCTAATTCACTCTAAAGCAGTCTAAAGCAGTCTAATTCACTCTAAAGCAGTCTAATTCACTCTAAAGCAGTCTAATTCACTCTAAAACAGTCTAAAGCAGTCTAATTCACTCTAAAGCAGTCTAATTCACTCTAAAGCAGTCTAATTCACTCTAAAGCAGTCTAATTCACTCTAAAGCAGTCTAATTCACTCCAAAGCAGTCTAATTCACTCTAAAGCAGTCTAAAGCAGTCTAATTCACTCTAAAGCAGTCTAATTCACTCTAAAGCAGTCTAATTCACTCTAAAGCGGTCTAATTCACTCTAAAGCAGTCTAAAGCAGTCTAATTCACTCTAAAGCAGTCTAATTCACTCTAAAGCAGTCTAATTTACTCTAAAGCAGTCTAATTCACTCTAAAGCAGTCTAATTCACTCTAAAGCAGTCTAATTCACTCTAAAGCAGTCTAATTCACTCTAAAGCAGTCTAATTCACTCTAAAGCGGTCTAATTCACTCTAAAGCAGTCTAAAGCAGTCTAATTCACTCTAAAGCAGTCTAATTCACTCTAAAGCAGTCTAATTTACTCTAAAGCAGTCTAATTCACTCTAAAGCAGTCTAAAGCAGTCTAATTCACTCTAAAGCAGTCTAATTCACTCTAAAGCAGTCTAATTCACTCTAAAGCAGTCTAATTCACTCTAAATCAGTCTAAAGCAGTCTAATTCACTCTAAAGCAGGATAATTCACTCTAGAGCAGTCTAATTCACTCTAAAGCAGTCTAATTCACACTAAAGCAGTCTAATTCACTCTAAAGCAGTCTAATTCACTCTAAAGCACTCTAAAGCAGGCTAATTCACTCTAAAGCACTCTAAAGCAGTCTAATTCACTCTAAAGCAGTCTAATTCACTCTAAAGCAGTCTAATTCACTCTAAAGCAGTCTAATTCACTCTAAAGCAGTCTAATTCACTCTAAAGCAGTCTAATTCACTCTAAAGCAGTCTAATTCATTCTAAAGCAGTCTAATTCACTCTAAAGCAGTCTAATTCACTCTAAAGCAGTCTAATTCACTCTAAAGCAGTCTAAAGCAGTCTAATTCACTCTAAAGCAGTCTAATTCACTCTAAAGCAGTCTAATTCACTCTAAAGCAGTCTAATTCACTCTATATCAGTCTAAAGCAGTCTAATTCACTCTAAAGCAGTATAATTCACTCTAAAGCAGTCTAATTCACTCTAAAGCAGTCTAATTCACTCTAAAGCAGTCTAATTCACTCTAAGGCACTCTAAAGCAGTCTAATTCACTCTAAAGCACTCTAAAGCAGTCTAATTCACTCTAAAGCAGTCTAAAGCAGTCTAATTCACTCTAAAGCAGTCTAATTCACTCTAAAGCAGTCTAATTCACTCTAAAGCAGTCTAATTCACTCTAAAGCGGTCTAATTCACTCTAAAGCAGTTTAATTCACTCTAAAGCAGTCTAATTCACTCTAAAAGTCTAATTCACTCTAAAGCAGTCTAATTCACTCTAAAGCAGTCTAATTCACTCTAAAGCAGTCTAATTCACTCTAAAGCAGTCTAATTCACTCTAAAGCAGTCTAATTCAGTCTAAAGCTGTCTAATTCACTCTAAAGCAGTCTAAAGCAGTCTAATTCACTCTAAAGCAGTCTAATTCACTCTAAAGCAGTCTAATTCACTCTAAAGCAGTCTAATTCACTCTAAAGCAGTCTAATTCACTCTAAAGCAGTCTAATTCACTCTAAAGCAGTCTAATTCACTCTAAAGCAGTCTAAAGCAGTCTAATTCACTCTAAAGCAGTCTAATTCACTCTAAAGCAGTCTAATTCACTCTAAAGCAGTCTAATTCACTCTAAAGCAGTCTAAAGCAGTCTAATTCACTCTAAAGCAGTCTAATTCACTCTAAAGCAGTCTAATTCACTCTAAAGCAGTCTAATTCACTCTAAAGCAGTCTAATTCACTCTAAAGCAGTCTAATTCACTCTAAAGCAGACTAATTCACTCTAAAGCAGTCTAATTCACTCTAAAGCAGTCTAATTCACTCTAAAGCACTCTAAAGCAGTCTAATTCACTCTAAAGCAGTCTAATTCACTCTAAAGCAGTCTAAAGCAGTCTAATTCACTCTAAAGCAGTCTAATTCACTCTAAAGCAGTCTAATTCACTCTAAAGCAGTCTAATTCACTCTAAAGCAGTCTAATTCACTCTAAAGCAGTCTAATTCACTCTAAAGCAGTCTAATTCACTCTAAAACCGTCTAAAGCAGTCTAATTCACTCTAAAGCAGTCTAATTCACTCTAAAGCACTCTAAAGCAGTCTAATTCACTCTAAAGCAGTCTAATTCAAGCTAAAGCAGTCTAATGCGGTCTAACTCACTCTACTGTTATACTCTACTCTTTGTCCTACAGTCTACCGCACCTCTGAGGACATAATAATATGTCAGGACCTTATAATAGGCATACATGAAGTAGCAACCATAGTTTGGCTGGTTTATCGCTCGTTTGTGTTGAGTAGATGACGTCACAAAGTAGTACCGCTGACTGATTTCGCGGACTCCAAAAACGCAATGGCGGAGTGATTTTATGCCAAATTATACGACATTTAATCGATGTTTATGCACTCAAATCAACCTTAAAGTTGCTTTTACTCTTATATTTGTATAACTTCTAAGCATAAGAAGTGATTAAGCCGCAAACCACATTATTAAGTAAACTTGAACTTATATTAATTAGGAAAAGGAACATGATTTTGCAGAATATTATCCCATAATGCCGTAGGAATAACGTATAGGAAATATGTCAAAGTTAGAGAATGTCTTCCCGTGTTCTGATTATAAATATAAGCTGTAAACATAGAGTAAGTTAGTTGTTGTTGTAGTTGTAATGAGTGTGAGTGTGCTGTGAGTAAGAAATAAACGCAAATTGAAAGATACAGTCCCAACGTGTCTTGAATCAACGAGCCGGCAAGAGCGTAATCTACGAACGCAAATAGGTTGCGCGACAGTGCTCTTAAAATGCAGGAAATGCTGTTGGGGGGCATGCCCTCGGATCCCTAGACATAATATGCCGCGTCCTAGCTTGTGTCGTCAGAGTATAGCCGCGGTGCATGTTGTCTAACCGCAACACTCAGAAAATGCTAGGCAATTCCCTGCGATTCCTATAGTACCTGGACGCACAAATTTTCAGAACAGTGGGGCGCCAAAGTTACTGTTGGAGGAACAGAGCCCAGCACCGATGCCACTGATTGCTAATAAACAAATTGTCAGCCTTTTTGCATGCTTAACTTATTCTCTCGTTAATAAATTCAGTTTGTTGCCTTTTTAACTTATAATAATAATAATAATAATAATAATAATAATAATAATAATAATAATAATAATAATAATAATAATAATAATAATAATGATTTAATGATCAGTGCATCCACAAAGTGGCTCTTCGCCTGTACATATTTATGAAAGATACATAAACTAAAACTATAAGACTATATAACCATAACTATACAAATGAAATTAATATATAAACCTAAAGTATCATAAGAATTGTTTAATGGATGTACAAAAGACTCTATAGTCCTTAATATTTCTTACGTCAGAAGGTAAATTGTTAAATAGAGTTGCAGCAATAGCTTGAAAAGTACCGGATTCCTTAGGTATTTTAATTAAAGGAGCTACAGAAGATCTAAGATTGTATGCTGCTACAGAATGGAGACAAAGTTTAGAATATTCCGGGAAATTACAATCATTTAATGCCTTGAAAGCCAATTTAAGAATAGATAGTTTTCGCCTTTGTTCTATATTAAACCATTTCAGACTCGAAAGATCTGATTCTGTTCCATATTTCTTAAGTACGAATCCCGCACATGCATTTTGTACTCGCTGTAGACGCCGCATCTGGTAGTGGAAGTGGAAGTGGAAGTGGATCAAACACAACGGAAGCATAGTCTAATTTTGCAAGAACAAGGCTTTCAGCGAGTTGCTTTCTTACATGGTATAAGTCAGCTTTCCAATATAGTGAAATAAAAGTAGCGTGCTGCGTAGGCAGTGTTGAAACAACAATCGAAATATGTAAGGTTAGATATACTGCCGAATTAGAGATCGTATAGGAGTCTAACGTTTCGAGCGAAGGCCCTTCGTCGGAGAGAAACATAAATATAGCTGTTGAATCTGCTGCAAAAGTGACCATGTCCTTAACCATAGTTAATAGCAGATTCAACAGCTATTGGGAAGCAAAAAAAATATCTTAATTTAGCAAGAAATGAGTTACAGGTATAATTATGCTAAGAGGTACAGGAAACGCAGTGCTTAAGGGCGGTGCCAAGTTTGGCTTCAATGACACGCCGAAGTGTATTAATTTTTTGTTAAAGTTAACTTGTTTACTTTGCAGCTCGTACGCAAAGTAGATTAAGTCCAGTATGACGGCTGAAGAACTAGCAAACGTTTTGGGGAAGCCAGGAAAGTTTCAGTTTATCCTCTACATTATGCTTGCTTTAAACTATACTTATATATGCTGGAGTCACTTGGGAATGGCTTTCATGGGTGCTAAAACCAAGCATCACTGTCAGGTTGAAAATAAGACCGATATCCCTCTTCTTGTGCCACTCGTGGAAAAAGGCGGGAAAAAGCAATGGGATGGATGTCATTTGTATGCGGGGTACAACACAACCAAGGAAATATCGTGTCCGAATGGCTGGACTTACTATCAATCTGATAGAGAGCGGACTGTTGTGGCTGAGGTAACTGTATAGTTTGCGTATATACTTCAGTAGATTAAAGCATAGTCAATCGAGATATGGTCTGGAAACTCAGCTAAAGTCTTTGGTCCATCTTTTGTTCGCCTTTATGCATTTTTGTGCACGGTGCACGGTCGCTGAACACATTGTATTCTAGAATAATGAACGAATTATCCAATAGCAACGTTTCAGTTCAATCACTCAACCGTGCTATTTAAATATTAATAAACCTAAAACAAAAGATGTGCACGGTGTAAGGTACGGTTCAACATAAAATCACAGCTCATTACAGGCGCTTTGAAGTTTGCCGAGTTTCCAGACCATATCTCGATTGACTATGGTTAAAGCGCAAGGGAGACAGACGTTTTCTTGTTTTTCTCTGTAACAACAACGAACAACAATGAACATCAATAAACAGTGAACAACAATAATGAACAACAACAACAACAACAACAATGAACACCAGCAATAATGAACATCGGACAATGAACAACAATAAACAAAGGACAATGCGCAACGAACAATGACCTAGCCTGCGATCCGGCTCTCATTTAGGGGTTAGGGCCTGCATGGGGTGAAAGGGCGGAGAGCAGGAAGAGGGGAGCCTGCAGGAAATGTATTGTCTTGAGTCACACTCTCCATTCGCCCACGAACGCAGCATTCTGATTCGCTGAAAGTGACAGCTTTTGATATGTGGCAGATTACCTTAATTAATAGACCGTAGCTTTGTAGCTTTCTTTCTGTGGTTGTAGACTTCTGGTAATTTGTAATTATTAAATCATTTGTGTAAACATATTATGCCATCAGGTAAATATTCCTAATATCTTTGACCGTTTGTCAAGGGTTGTACGAACCGCAACGATATTCATTAGGATAGCCGAACCGAGTTTTCATGAAACGAAATACTGATGCTTCGAGGGAGGTCCGTCATCAAAGTAAATTCTTGTGAAGGGCTTTGCTCGAAATGTCAGAATTTCGTTCCAATTTCGTTCGCTTTGCCACGGTTGTTAAACACTTTAGTGCGAAAGCAAATCGTCCTCTCGTGGATAAGTCTATTAATTGAAAATTTGGTATATTAATGCGAAAATATCTTTTCCAAAACAAAGGATAACTTGTTAAGGTTCGGAATACCTTTTGGCTTTTCAGGTCTTTGTACCGCCAGGACGTTGTCTCATTCTATTGAATTTGAATTTTTCGATCTCGTACGCAGCGGAAATCCCGATATATAAATCGTCCTTGAAGGCAACACAAAACAACAACTGATAGCTTTTTACGCCATCCTCCCTATTTTCTGTAAACTGTTTTGAAATCGATTTTCCGGCAAGGTATACCCTGCGAGCAAAGCCGTCTTTTCCTTGTTTCTTCGCTGAGAGAG
This sequence comes from Corallium rubrum, assembly GCA_964035015.1. NCBI lineage: Eukaryota > Metazoa > Cnidaria > Anthozoa > Scleralcyonacea > Coralliidae > Corallium > Corallium rubrum. The sequence continues at coordinate 9,351,252 of OZ036011.1, forward strand.
GAAAAAAAAGAGGCTGTATATTCGTGTTTGGCTTCGTACAAGATTAGGACGAAGTAACCCGTATAAGACCCGTTTAAACGGTTCTTGTTTTGTTTTGTTTTGTTTTGTTTTGTTTTGTTTTGTTTTGTTTTGTTTTGTTTTGTTTTGTTTTGTTTTGTTTTGTTTTGTTTTGTTTTGTTTTGTTTTGTTTTGTTTTGTTTTGTTTTGTTTTGTTTTGTTTTGTTTTGTTTTGTTTTGTTTTGTTTTGTTTTGTTTTGGTTTGGTTTGGTTTGGTTTGGTTTGGTTTGGTTTGGTTTGGTTTGGTTTGGTTTGGTTTGGTTTGGTTTGGTTTGGTTTGGTTTGGTTTGGTTTGGTTTGGTTTGGTTTGGTTTGGTTTGGTTTGGTTTGGTTTGGTTTGGTTTGGTTTGGTTTGGTTTGGTTTGGTTTGGTTTGGTTTGGTTTGGTTTGGTTTGGTTTGGTTTGGTTTTCTGCCCTGATTTGGACTGGGTTTGAGATTGTAACCAAGCAACTGACATGCATGTGTAATGAAATCCAGTCACGAATACAGCAGAGCCTTCTTGTCTTCTTTTCTCTCTCAGCGAAGAAATAAGGAAAAGAAGTTAAGGTTCTACTCGCAGGGTACCGGCAAGGCTCAGATAGGTCAGTATTTTCCTGAAATCAAACAAACATTATTCGGTGGTTTGATATGCTTGAATTATTTGAGAATAAACATTGCCATATCAACAGACGAAGACGAACTGATGCGCAATGTTCAAAAATAATGAACAACAATGAACAACGAAGAACGTACAATTAATGAACAATAAACAATGAACAATGAACAATGAACAGTGAACAGTGAACAGTGAACAGTGAACAGTGAACAGTGAACAGTGAACAGTGAACAGTGAACAGTGAACAGTGAACAGTGAACAGTGAACAGTGAACAGTGAACAGTGAACAGTGAACAGTGAACAGTGAACAGTGAACAGTGAACAGTGAACAGTGAACAGTGAACAGTGAACAGTGAACAGTGAACAGTGAACAGTGAACAGTGAACAGTGAACAGTGAACAGTGAACAGTGAACAGTGAACAGTGAACAGTGAACAGTGAACAGTGAACAGTGAACAGTGAACAGTGAACAGTGAACAGTGAACAGTGAACAGTGAACAGTGAACAGTGAACAGTGAACAGTGAACAGTGAACAGTGAACAGTGAACAGTGAACAGTGAACAGTGAACAGTGAACAGTGAACAGTGAACAGTGAACAGTGAACAGTGAACAGTGAACAGTGAACAGTGAACAGTGAACAGTGAACATGAACGTGAACGTGAATGTGAACAACAATGAGCAATAACAAAGAACAACAAACGATGAACAATGAAGAACGAACAATGAACAATAAACAATAAAAAATGAACAACAATACACAATGAACAATGAACAATGAAGAACAACAAAGGAATAATAACAAAGAACAACGAACAACAACAATGAACAATGAACAATGAACAATGAACAATGAACAATGAACAATGAACAATGAACAATGAACAGTGAACAGTGAACAACAATAAACTGATGAACAACAATAAACTGATGAACAACAACAATGGAACAATAAACAGTGAACAACAACAATACACAATGAACAATGAACAATGAACAATGAACAACAACAATAGAACATGAACAATAAACAATAACAACGAACAATGAACAATGAACAACAACAATGGAACAATGAACAATGAACAACGAACAATGAACAACAACAATGAACAACAACAAGGAACAACAACAATGGAACAATGAACGATAAACAACGAACAATGAACAACAACAATGGAACAATGAACAATAAACAACGAACAATGAACAACAAGAATGGAACAATGAACAATAAACAATGAATAACAAGGGAACAATGCATGAACAATAAACAACGAACAATGAACAACAACAATGGAACAATAAACAATGAACAACAACAAGGGAACAATGAACAATAAACAACGAACAATGAACAACAACAATGGGACAATGTTCAATGAATAATAAACAATGAAAAATGAACAACAACAATGAACAGTGAACAATGAACAATAAACAACGAACAATGAACAACAACAATGAACAACAACAATGAACAATGAACAACGAACAATGAACAATAAACAATGGACAACGAACAACAACAGTGAACAATGAACAACAACGTGTGAACAGTGAACAATAACAACGAATGAACAACAACAATAATGAACAACAATGAACAAGAATAAACAACACAAATGAACAATGAACAACAATGAAATTTGCGAGAAAATATACCTAAAGTTTTCCATATATATACACGAACAAAAATAAACGTATTTCTTTTATTTTCTTTTTTCTCTTTTTTAGTGGGATCTTGTGTGTGACAATGCGTACAAAAAAAGTCTTGCCACTACGCTGTATTTCTGTGGAGTGATGTTGGGTGGTTTGGTGTTTGGAACATTATCAGACAAGTTTGGAAGAAGACCAATCTTGCTTTTCACCATGTATTTGCCATCGATCATTGGACTGCTTGTCCTCTTTTTCCAGAATTATGTTGCGTTCGTAATTCTTCGATTCATCCTTGGCTTTCTTTTACAGGTTAATAAATTATTTAAAGTGCCTATGAAGCGAAAATTATTATTGTCTTAAATGAAAGAACTCTCAAAACTACAACGTAGCATCTTTTGCAGATTTTCGTTTCCGTGCTTCGTTGTTGAGATATTTCAGTTTCTCTGATAATAATGAGTTATCGGAGAAAGTTCTATATCGTTGCTATTATCAAACGAAATCACTTCGAAGCCGATCCTGTGCGTCTATTTCGCATACAGCATTAGACATACAGATTTTTAATTGATTTCGTTTGATAAAAGCAAAGATACCGAACCTTCTCTGATAACTCATGTGACGTCAAAGTGTTTAATTTGCATATCAAATAATATCTTAAGAAATATCTCAACAACGAGGCACGGAAACGAAGATCTGGAAAAGATGTTATTTTGTCGTTTTGAGAATTCTTTCATTTAAGACAATAATAATTTTCGCTTCATAGGCACTTTAATACGAATGGTGCATTGCAATGTACACAGTTATATATTGCTTGATATATTCCTCATTTGGGGAAGTTTGTTTGATCTGTGTAGAGTAGATGACATCATAAGGCATCTCATTTGCATGTTACAAAAACCTGATTATCTCTGGAACATGATGAGATATTGATTTAATAAGAACGCTATACTTTCTCATACGGAAAGTACGTCTAGATAAAATGAAAATCGAATAGAAGATTTTTCATCTAACTGCTTATGTTTTTCTTTCATGAATTGTTAACGAATCTTATACACAATGGTTTTCCCCAAATCCTATTTGGCTTTGTGTCTTTTTACTAGGGTTTACAAATGGCTTCATTCATCTCTTTTGTTGAAGTTTTCGCCATTCAATATAGAACTATTGCTGGTATTTTTGTTGGGGTTTTCTGGTCTATTGGAGTTATGTCTCTTGCACTGATCTCATATTTGATTCAAGATTGGCGATATATTCAGTTGTTTTGTACGTTAGCTGGCTTGCTTCAGCTCGGGCTGTTGTGGTAAGTAGGAACAATTATTGTATTTTGAAAACATCGTGTTGAATGAATATATGATTATGGAGAATGGAAAAATATGAAGGAAGGAAAACAGAAGGGAGAGAGGGAGGGAAGGAAGGAAAGTAAGGAGGAAGGAAGGAAGAAAGGAAGGAAGGAAGGAAGGAAGGAAGGAAGGAAGGAAGGAAGGAAGGAAGGAAGGAAGGAAGGAAGGAAGGAAGGAAGGAAGGAAGGAAGGATGGATGGATGGATGGATGGATGGATGGATGGATGGATGGATGGATGGAAGCAAATATTATATTTACTCTGGATGGATGGATGGAAGCAAATATTATATTTACTCTAATTTACTGCAGGCTGGACTGGGTAAAGCGTGCCGCATTTGTTTAACATTTACCAAAAAATGAGCAAATGCGGCATTTACCAAGTTTTTATCCACACTAAATTCAGGTGAATACACATTTACGCAAGCGCAAATATTGAGTAAACCTATTTTTTTCGTCCAGCGCGCGCGCGGATGGATGGAAGGATGGTAGGAAGGAAGGAAGGAAGGAAGGAAGGGAGGGAGGGAGGGAGGGAGGGAGGGAGGGAGGGAGGGAGGGAGGGAGGGAGGGAGGGAGGGAGGGAGGAAGGAAGGAAGGAAGGAAGGAAGGAAGGAAGGAAGGAAGGAAGGAAGGAAGGAAGGAAGGAAGGGACGAACGATTGATCGGATAGACAGATGGACGAACAAGCGGGTAAACGGCGGACAAACGAATGAACAATGATAGGCAAACAGGCAGGCAGAGAGGGAGGGAAAAAAGGAGAGAGAGGCGTGGAAAGAGGGAGGCATGAGAGACGGATCTGTACAAAACCCAGGTATATAGACTTAATACTACACCAATTCCAATGTATTTGTTCTTATTCTATATTAGCTTTTTGCCTGAATCTATTCGATGGCTTGTTATTAAAAATCGTGTTGATGAAGCTGAACGGGTTGTCAAAAGGATTGCGACGTTCAACAAGCTTCCTTTTCCTCGCGAAGTTTTTGAAAAGGCTACGAATAATAACGTAATGGACAACGAAGTATCAAAACCTGGCGAGAACTACACTATTATTGATGTCTTTAGAATCTCAGTATTGAGAAAACGTTCGATCATTCTGGTCATGGTATGGTAAGTATACGCCTTGGTTTATAAGCTGTTCAGACACACTTAAATAAAATTTTGAAACTACAAAAACGTGCCCTTCCACTAATTTATTTTGTCAATTACAGATCTCACGCTGTTCCCCTTCTCATTTCTTCAAACATTTACCTTTGAATATGCTTTATTTTAAATCAACTTCGATTTTAATGCACGATGTATTCCATAATTTGACTCCATCCAATATTTCAAAGTTATTCACATTTTCAAATGAGATCCACACATATAATACTAGATCTTCATCATTCGGCAATTACTATATTAAACACTCTAGATTAAACCAGTATAGCAAATTTTTCCAGAATAAGAGCCAAAATGTGGAACAACATTCCACCTAAAACACGTAAACTATCAAAAACTAGTTTTAAGGAAAAAATGCAAGAAACTTTTATTCAAGTTTTACTCGAAGAGGATGCTTATGTTGACACGCATAAATTAATAATTAAGATTGCTAATAGTTTTACTGCTTGAATACATCATATACTCTGACCTACATGTTATCTATCAATTTCTATTTTAACTTCAAAGCTCGTATATATCTGTGTGTATATATATATATATATATATATATATATATATATATATATATATATATATATATATTTATGCATGTGTATATATGTGTGTATGCATATGTATATATATTTAAATTTATTTTTTTCTCTTCCTTACTACCCGCCAAGATTAGCTTATGCTACTTGCGGGTTAGTATTATTTTGTAAATATTTTTTATTATATTCCAAATAAACCTCAAACCTAAGTAAGGGATTGTGGGTTAACTCATTCCTGTCCGGGGGCTTCCCCAGAGGTGAATAAAATCGTCTGTCGTTAGCCAGAATAAAATACTAAAGACCAATTCGGACAAGAAAGAGTTAATCCTTTTTACTTCCAGCCAGTGGCTGACGTGCAAAGGACGCAGACCAATCGACGGTATATCAAAGGCGCTGCAAGCAGCCGCCATACGGCACATGTATGACCATGCATAGGCTCGCCTTCATATAAACACCATTGGTGTAGATTTTACGGAGGGGGGGGGGGGGGGGAGGGAGGTCGGAGAACCTGGCGAAAAACCCTCGAAGCATATTGACGTAACACTTAGGAGTACAAGACTCATTAAAACATGCACGTGCCATTAAAGTGTCTATGAAATGAAAAATTTGTTGGCATTTTTGTTGTTTTATTGTACAGAGAGGCATGGCAGGAGCACTCACTGAAAATTTCAAGAGAATCTGATGCGTAGTTTTCGCGCTATTAACTCTTCAAGGTTTGCCATGGCTAGTTCGTTCTTGAGAAAAATTGGGCTTTCGGTAACAATGCTTATGACGTACGCAAATGGACAACTATGCATAAGAACAATAGATTTCACTATTAATGATCGATCTGCGTACGTCATAAGGCATTGTTACCAAGAAGCCCATATTTCCCCAAAACAAACTATCCACGGCAAATTTTGAGAGTTGATAGCGCGAAAACTTCAGTGAGTGCTCCTGCCATGCTCCTCTGTACAATAAAACAACAAAAATTCCCATGTATTTTTCCACTTCATAGACACTTTAAAGTAAAGTTAATATAGTACAAAAGTTAAAATATGTGAAAATATGTCAAAAGTTAAAATTGTGAATAAATAATATGTAGTAATAATATGTAGGTATATAATCAGTTATATATTAAGGTGTTAAATGAATAAGAACTAAAATTTATGTGCTTGCAATCATAGATAATGAAGGGAACTGGATAGGAAACTTACGAAACCGAAAACGATGTTTGCACAACTTGCTATGGTAATTATACACACAGAAGCGGCTAATGCACCTAATGGGCGGTCCCACATGGTTAAAATCAGACACTGCTGAACTTAAGTGATATTACACTCTTGTTTAATTTCAGCAATGGTTGATCCTGGCCATGTGGGATCACCCGTTAGGCATAGCAAGTTGTGCAAACATCGTTTCAGGTTTCGTAAGTTTCCTATCCAGTTCCCCTTCCATTATCTATGTTGCAATCATGCAACATAAATATCAATATTAAGCCCCGGTCAAACGAGGATGAGAGTTGATGAGAGTCGATGAGAGTTGCCACTCTCGGTCGCGTTTGACCACCAACTCTCATCGACTCTCATGCACTCTTATCAACTCTCATCAACTTTGAGCTGGTTCAAATTTTAATGAGTTGATGAGAGTTTTTGCTCGTTTGACCGGTCATGAGAGTTGGCATATGAGAGTTGATGAGAGTTTAGCGGCTAGCGATTTAGAGTTTTGACTGTATTCGTGACTTTTCGTGACAAGAAAAGGTAAGAATGCAAAATATATCTGTCTATTTATTTGTCCAGTACGAGATTGTAAAAATACGAACTTTGTTTACCTCGAAATTCGTTCCTAGTCTCCCTGCTACGCGCGGTAAATCCTACAACTCTCGTCAACTCTCATGGTCAACTCTCATCAACTCTCATCCTCGTTTGACCAGGGCTTTAAGGTCAATATTGTTTAAAATCTTCTTAAAATACGCAACATTATCTGCGTTGCGAGATGTATCTGGGAGGTTATTCCATAGACGACTAAGTATGCAGCTGAAATAATTCTTGGACCATGAAGAGTTAAATATTGGTTGTTCGAGCTTGGTGCCGGATCCGCGAAAATTATACTGTACTACTCTGATTGATACTAGGGACCTTACGATGCTAGGATGACGACGGCGTTTAAAAAGCAATTCAAATTTTAGCATTAAAAAGAAGTCATGGTTAACTGACTACTGTATTCAATACTTGAAGCTTGTTTTATAATTTTCAAAGTGTTAAAAAGGTTGCAACGGCTGTGTTAAGGCAATCTCAGACAACAGTCCTCATCACCCCACGAGTCATCGTCGTTCTGAAGACGTGAAAATGCTCTGAGTGGCGTTGTATACAGAGCGAGGACGGTGTTCAGAATACTCTTGGGACTAGAAATTATTCATTATCTTTGTTTTGCAAGAAGAATTCTTTTGTTCGAAGGATGTCGTCCTTGAAGTTGCCGTCGTAGATCTTAAGCCCCCTAATGATTGATCGAATGCTGAATGTGGTGCATACTTCACTGATGAACATATTTACGATCAAGGCAGTTGTCAGCCACATCTGATCACTATTAAACTACAAAGTCAGTCAGTTTATTTCGAAATCTACCAACAAAGCTGTTCAACTTTTTGTCCAACTCCAAAAACAAAAGAAGCAAAGAACTTACAACATGCCTCACGGCCTCACTCCTAGACTTGCTCCAAGTCCGCCTGTAAGCGCTAGTTTTTGCGGGCGAGCGGAAAGGCGGGAGAGCGGAAAAGCGGGAGGAAAGAGGCGGACTTGTTTCGCTTGCAGGTTTTTGAATCTAATTAAATATTCTGGCGGGAAATCGCTGAAATGTACATCGCCCTGTTTTGACGTGTTTCGGGTTGTCGTACATGCAATGGAAAGTGGTTCTACCCTTACTAAAACGTTTTCAAGAGTCTGATTAACTCCAACTTCCAAAGATAGCACTTGCATAGCAATTTAGCCTGAATATAATGACTTCCCGAATTACGTCACCGGTCGAAAAATTTGGCGCGCTGCAGGTGGGAAAAGTCCTTTTCAACGAGGAACAGAAAGGTCAAAAATGTCAAAATGTCAAAAATGTTTGAAAAGGACTTTGAGAAAGTCTACCTCACTCCATGAATAGTAGCGGAAGAAAAAAGTGCAAAATCGTGAAGAAAAAAAAAAAAAAGAAGGAAAAAACCCCGAGCCGAAACCTAGACTCGGCCCTCTGGACTCGGCCTACCACAGATAGCCCGAGTAATGAAACTAGCTATCTACCTTAATGTAAGCTTACTTGTGTCTTTTGATTCTATTGTTTTTCTAACTTAATTTCAGGTTTTCAACTTCATTGGGTTACTATGGACTGGCGCTTAATACTTCAAGCCTGGCTGGAAATAAACATCTCAACTTTTTCATCAGTGGAGTTTTTGAGTTGATAATCTGCGTGGTAACAGCGTTCGTTGTAAACAGGTATGGTGCCTTATTATACAATTGCATTCAAAACTGTCCAAATAATGCTAAAAATGAGAATTTGATAGTAGAAAACCGGTTTGACAGATTTTGTTAGCCAATCAAATTTACACACGGGAGACTACTTCATGTATGCTTATTATTTTGTCCTGGTGCAAGTCACGCCACTTCTCTGGCAACCTCGTACCCTGGGGTACGAGGTTGCTTCTCTGGCCTTTTTAGAGTTTTCTTTTTCCATAAAATTTGTTGATCAGAGCAGTTGTATAATAAATCTCTTATTAGATGTTTTGGTGTGTAGTATCGTTGTATATTTTTACTCGTTGTTTGTATTTTGACTCGCCCTGCGGGCTCGTCATAATACAGCACAACTCGTAAAAATATACAGCGATACTACACACCAAAACATCTAATAGGATATATATATATATCTACGGCTTATATTTTATTTGGTTTTAGTAGAAATTTTTGCTTTAGTACAAAAGACGTTCGATAAGCTCGAATTGTTAACACTTTGAACTGAACGCTTTCACTCTGTGGGCAAAACAGGGCTCTGGAAGCTTTTCAAAGTTGTGGGTGTCCTGCGTCTCGCAGAATGCCATAAACGGGCCACGCCCTTCAGAGAATATAATATATAACGAACAACTATATATACATGTATATACATAACATACAAGATAACATCACAAGTTCACAACAACTTCAAGAACTTTTATTAGCGAGGTTCAGATCACACTTCCACTACCGCTACTGCTACCGTAAATGTGGTTAAGCTGATGTAATGTTTGTTTTTCCGTCCTGTAGTCGTAGTTGGTTTTAATCCTGGTATCGTCAAACGCTTTCTTTTTGCACTAGGTTTGAGACCTGCGACCATTACTGAACGTAAAAACAATATTTGACATGCTTAATTATATTTACGGTAGCGGTAGTGGTAGTGGTAGTGGAAGTGTAATCTGAACCTCGCTATTATTGAACAATACACTGAACTATTTGTGAAGAGTTACAGATAGTTTCCAAAATGTCAATTTGTTTAAAATTTGCTAGGACACCCACAGTCCAGAAAGTGCGGGTGTCCGGACACCCGGTGCTTCCAGAGCCCCTGGGGCAAAAGATTGACAAAAATCCGCTCATGTAGCCGATCAAATTGCAGGAACGCTCAGGAACCTATTCGCGATAAGTTAAAAAAGAGAGATTTTGTAGTTTGTACTTTAATTTTTTGCAAGCTTTTCGTAGCTTTTGTCAATCAACATCTTTGCATTCTATTTGTGTCGTAGGTTTGGTCGTCGTAAGCCTTTGTGTTTGTATTCCATTCTTGGTGGCATAACTTGTATAACAGCTGGTGTATTGTCAAACATGTCGTGTAAGTCTTTCAGATATTAAGAATAGAAGTCATTAGGAGAAAAGGAGGAAGTAATGAAGGACGGACGGAAGGAAGGAAGGAAGGAAGGAAGGAAGGAAGGAAGGAAGGAAGGAAGGAAGGAAGGAAGGAAGGAAGGAAGGAAGGAAGGAAGGAAGGAAGGAAGGAAGGAAGGGAGTGTGGGAGGGAGGGAGGGACGGAGAGAGGGAGGGAGGGAGGGAGGGAGGGAAGAAGGGAGGGAGGGAGGGAGGAAGGGAGGGAGGGAGGGAGGGGATTGACAAAAGGTAAAAAGGATAGATAGGTTGGTAAATAAGTAGGTAGGTAGGTGGTAGGTGGGTAGGTAGGTAAGTACGTGGATAGACAGGCGAGTGAGTGGATAGGTAGGTAGGTAGATAAGTGACTAGGTAGATTATGAGATAGGGTAGATAAACGTTTTTTAGTCAAAAAATAATCTATGAGGTACACAAACTATTGAGTAAGTGCTCAGTCTGACAGCCGACCGATCAAGAGACAGACGGATAGACGGACGAATGAAAAGACAAACAATCAGCCAGACAAGCAGGCCGGCCGGCAGACAGACAGACACAAGACTTTTTTTATATTCTATAATTTATCTTTAGTATCAAAATCTCTGCAAAACATCACAACTGTATTAGCTACATTTGGCAGGATCTTCACGTCAGGTTGTTTTTCAGTAATTTTCATTTACACCACGGAGTTATATCCAACTGTGATCAGGTAGGGACTAATAAACACTTATTTACTGGCACCAATGGAAACAGTGTGTTTTGTAGCCCCGGGACATTTCGGGACATTTCGATACAAACCACGCACAACAAACTTTGCTTTCCTAAATACTATATAGCCCACTTTGGAAAAGACTGATGCGAGAGTAGCCATGGTACAGTTTGGGAGGACATTGAAACTTCCATGTGTTAAAATCACTCTCAAAGTGTGGTCTTTCTATTTGTACTTCACAATCTTAAGTTCACAACTTCTTGATGTTTTTAATCATGATGTTTCATCAGATTTTTGCCTCGATATGAAAGTTCCCTGTCCCCCCCTCCCCCCCCCCCCCAAATGGTCCCTTGCCCCCCCTCCCAAATGGTGCCTTGCCCCAGGCCATCACTCTTTTTCAAAGTCGCCTATTGTGGTTGCGGTCTACAGCTTTATCTTTTAGCTATATGCATGTATTGACATTACTAACAACTGTTTGATTTTCTTTTTCATTCAAAAGAAACGTTGGACTTGGAACAGGAATATGTTGGGCAAGAATAGGAAGCATCGTTGCCCCCCAGATTTTGCTGCTGGTGAGTAAAATTGCCATTTCTATTAATTCGTATGTGTTTCTTCCTTCCTTCCCTTCCCTTCCCTTCCCTTCCCTTCCCTTCCCTTCCCTTCCCTTCCCTTCCCTTCCCTTCCCTTCCCTTCCCTTCCCTTCCCTTCCCTTCCCTTCCCCTCCCTTCCCTTCCCTTCCTTCCTTCCTTCCTTCCTTCCTTCCTTCCTTCCTTCCTTCCTTCCTTCCTTCCTTCCTTCCTTCCTTCCTACCTTCCTACCTTCCTTCCTTCCTTCCTTCCTTCCTTCCTTCCTTCCTTCCTTCCTTCCTTCCTTCCTTCCTTCCTTCCTTCCTTCCTTCCTTCCTTCCTTCTGTCTATCTTTTACATTCTAAAATTCTTTTATCTCCAGGGTAAATACTCGGTAAACGCAGTGCCTTTCATCATTTTTGGTACTTGCGTTTTGGTTTCGGGAATTCTTTGCCTTTTTCTGCCGGAGACATTGAATATGAAGTTAGCAGAAGCCATCGAAGAAGTTGGAAACTCTCAAAAGATGACATGTGAAAGTCTTGTTATCGATTCACTCGAGAAGAATAGCAATGGGCTATGTAACAACGCAAATTTACTGGAAAAGGACGATTCTCTACTTTGATATGTAAACACACAGACGTTACATTTACCATTATAGCATAGCTTTGATATAGCAACGTTTTTGATTGACTGTCATGCGTGCTCCATTTAACAATTAGACAACGAGTCCGAGTTGTCTATGAGCGAATAGTCAACGAAGGCGAAGCCTGCATGAGTTGACTATTCGCGCATAGACAACGAGGACGAGTTGTCTAATTGTTTTAGTATACACCCTGTAACTACTCTAAAAAATACAGTTTTTCTAGTGCAAACTGGCGAAAATGTTGTGTTATTTAACCACTCGTGAGCGGCAAGTAAAAGCAGATTTAATTAATAAAATACGGTTTAATTGTATTTCGTTCCTTACCATTAAAAATATTCATGCCATATTTTGTGGCGTTTTTAGTTTTCTCAGGGATAGAATTTTCTATCAAACTCTCAAAAAATTCCTCCGAAACGTCTGCAAAACGAGAGTTTATTGCCATATTTTTTCAGGTTTGTTTTCATTTTTCTCAAACGTTGTCCATCACGAATAGACAACGGTTGAGTAGCCAATCAGAACGCAGGATTTGTAATAGACGATGGTTGGGTGTATACTAAAACTCGATGGAGCACGGCAAAAAAGCGCGGCAAAAAATTTCAAAGCAAAACTGAGTTTTAAATTGACTTTTTATGGCCTTTTATATTATCAAAATACCAAGTCATTTAATTTTATTGAGTAATAAAGAACAACGTACCCAGAAGACATAAACTGGGTCTGGGTAACCGAGTTTAAACTGTTCTTTTGGTTGGATTTTAGTGAACAAAAAAGACTTGGCTACGAAAGTAGAAAAACACAACAACCAAAACGATTCGCCGGCTTGTGAAAAATCTTACGATTTTGTCGTGCTCTCCCAATTTCCCGCGTGCATCCATAACTCGATGGAGCACGCTAAACCATGAGTCATTTCTTAATTACACCCACTACAACTACCACCACAATCACCACCAAAACTCTTTTTGTAGTCTACACAAGCCTAGAGAAAGAACTTTTACTAACATTTAGATAAATAGTAACATAAGAATAGGTCATATGAAGAAAAATATATAAATCCACGCATGGAAAACATTTGAGGGACTGGGACTTACACACGTGACCACTCAATTAAATAGATTTTTATAGAGGAATGTAATTTTTAATGTTTTTAATTAATTTTACTTATTCTTGGAGTTTAGATTTATATATTTGTAGCTACTGAAGGTGCGTATAATCCAAAATGTGCGAAATAAATCCTTATACGTAGGATTATGTGTTTTCATTTACACTGACAGTAGTCACAGTACATAACATTTGAAGGGGCTATAACAGACGTTTGGTGAAGCTCAATTACTCAGAAAATATTTCTGCATGAGTCTCAGACATGAATTTCTCATCCTTGATCTATGATCAGTTGGAAGTGCAGAACTTGCGATGACTTGTGCCAACGTTTGACTGGTGACATCGCAAAGTCATCGTAAGCTAACTTGCGATGACTTGCGTTCTCGTTTGATTAGGGCTTTAAGGTTGCAAATTCACAGTCATGTGATGCGGTAAGCGTTTGCATACGAATCTCGCACATGGCCCATGCCTAGCGCATGATTGGGGTTTAAAAACATTTGTGATCTTTGGCACTTGGCAACTGATAGGGTGATCCAGTATAAATAGATGAATGATTGAATATATGAATGGATGAATTTTTAAATAAATAAATAAATAAATAAACGAATAAATAAATGAACGAATGAATAAATGAATGAATGAATGAATGAATGAATGAATGAATGAATGAATGAATGAATGAATGAATGAATGAATGAATGGATGGATGGATGGATGGATGGATGGATGGATGGATGGATGGATGGATGGATGGATGGATGGATGGATGGATGGATGGATGGATGGATGGATGGATGGATGGATGGATGAATGAATAAATAAATAAATAAATAAAATAAGTAAATAAATAAATAAATAAACAAATAAATAAATAAATAAATAAATAAATGAACGAATGAATAAATAAATAAATGAATGAATGAATGGATGGATGGATGGATGGACGGATGGATGGATGGATGAATAAAATAAGTAAATAAATAAATAAGTAAATGAACGAATGAATAAATGAATGAATGAATGAATGAATGAATGGATGGATGGATGGATGGATGGATGGATGGATGGATGGATGGATGGATAAATAAATAAGTAAATAAATAAATAAATAAATGAACGAATGAATAAATAAATGAATGAATGGATGGATGGATGGATGGATGGATGGATGGATGAATAAATAAATAAGTAAATAAATAAATAAACAAATAAATAAATGATTGAATATATGAATGGATGAATTTTTAAATAAATAAATAAATAAATAAATAAATAAATGAACGAATGAATAAATGAATGAATGAATGAACGAATGAATGAATGAATGAATGAATGAATGAATGAATGAATGAATGAATGGATGGATGGATGGATGGATGGATGGATGGATGAATAAATGAATGAATGAATGAATGAATGAATGAATGAATGAATGAATGAATGAATGAATGAATGAATGGATGGATGGATGGATGGATGAATGAATGAATAAGTAAATAAATAAATAAATAAATAAACAAATAAATAAATAAATAAATAAATAAATAAATATCGCTCCTTGGTGCTGTCCAAAAGAACCGCAGGCTAGGGGACAAAATTGTGACATAGATAGCCAATCAAAAAGCCAGACAGTCCTTACGTCACACTGCGGCAAATTCTGAACTTCGCCAATTTGCCAATATGGCCGCCAACAGCGAGCAATGTGGCTTCTCTTTAAAGTTGTTTAAATATCAAAATAATGCACGCAGCGTCTCACGCTGCGAGATTCCTGGAGATCCGATACAAGCACGAGAATATGGAGATCAATTCTGTGAATTTTACTTCAAGTACGTAGCTTATTACATGATGTTATTATACTCAACTGCTGAGAAGATATTCTTCTCTCACATACTTTAGTTCACATTGCTCAATTTAGTGTGTATTTTCATTTTCTTTTATTTTAATGGTAATTCTATAGACCGCTATTAAACTGTTGGGCTGGGGGGGGGTTTGAGGTTGTGTTATTAAAATATTGTTAGTCTAAAGTTTTAGTTTAATTTTTAGCCTGTACAATTTGAGCTACAGTTGGAACTCGAACCACAACCTTCCCAATGCTAACAGGACGCTCTAACCATTGAACCACTGAAACTCAGATGGTAGACCAAGGTTTGTTAGTATACATGTAGTCATGTACTTGTCTTTGTCAACAGATATTCATATTTAACAACTTCGTTCAAGGTGTAAGCCGTAGCCCGGTGGGGCCCTGGGGCGAGTAGCGGATCCAGGTTAAGATCCATACATGCAGGATCTTGAACTGACCACCCCCACTCGGTATGGCTTGCACCGATCACACCAAGTAATTGGTGGAAGTATTACACTTTGATTGACGGGAGGGACGGTGGGAATATCTTATTTTCCACCGACTCCAACACGGTGTCTGACTGCTAGCCCGTTAATGTGGTAATGATGACACTCAACTAGTACCAGTCTTCCATGGCCGCTGATCCCCAAGCGTGCACCACGCGTGGTTACCTAGCTGTTAACTTTGGTTATTATTGCATAACCTCATATATATACATGTATATGATGATGAAGTGTAACATAATTAATCTCTAGTCTTAATATCGAGTAATTAATTATTATTACTGATATTGATACTTGATGAATAATCAATGTAGGATTTTTTGTGAATATTGATTGCTATTGATAATTATCAATTGATCAACCAATCACATTTGATTGGTGTTAATAAATTACCAATGGTTCCACCAGCTCCTCCTTGAAATGTTGAAAGCGATGAGAGAACTTTTGGTCAAAAACACTGTTTCTTTGATTGCCCTGAGCCAATGAAGTTGCTAGCGTCAGATCTTGACCCAATTTTCTGATTGGCTCAGAAATCTGTTAGGGAGGGGGTGGGGGTAAATCTGTTAAGCAAGTGTTTTTATTGGTCAGGTTTTACTAGATCACTGCAATATGAAAGTGAGATTTGTCATTGGTGGTGTCTTTGACCAGAGATTCTCTCAATACGTTCAGCATTTCAGGGGGGGGGGGGGCAATGTAGAACCTATGGGATCACTCCAAAATGACTGAAATATTGAAAAACTATTTTAAGTTACACACCTAAAAACACCCAAGCTGTTACAGGCTTGCAAACAAGTTGTTTACAGGCTGTTCTGACAGGGTGTCACCATCATTAACACTTTGAGGCCTGGACCTCTCCCTGTGCTGAATAAAATCGTCTGGTGTTAGCCAGATAAAATACTAAAGACTCTTCCTCAGGTTTCAAAGTGTTAAAGAGATAGGTTTTAACACTTTGAGGTCTGGACCTCTCCCTGTGCTGAATAAAGTCGTCTGGCGTTAGCCAGATAAAATACTAAAGGATAGGTTTTAAATAACACTTTGAGGCCTGGACCTCTCCCTGTGCAAAATAATTATTTTGGCCAAACAAAGAAAATGAATAATTTTTAGTCCCAAGAGTAATCTCAACAGCGTCCTTGTTCTTTATACAACGCCACTTCAAGCATTTCACGTCTTCCGGACGACGTCAATGGCACCTCAATACAGACACTGGGATCATTTTAGCAGTGCTGGAACGTTTTGTAAGTCATTAAAATAGCTTCAAATATTGAATATAATAGTCAGTTAACCGTGACGTGTTTAATTAAATTGTAAAACTTTTCAGTTGCGTTTTAACCGCCGTTGTCGTCCTAGCATCTTATAAAACTCCCTAATTATGTGTTAATGCATGTGTTAATTGTTGAGTTATGTCTTACTGTAATTGATTGATGATTATTCATGTTATTAAAATAGATGTTGTTGTAATTGCGTTCGACGAAGGAGAACGCTTCCTAATCGTGTCGATTCGAGATTTGCGATGTAACATTTGCCTCGTTCTGGTGTGAATAATTATGTGAATATATAATTATGTCGTCATAGCGACTCGAAGAGCATGTGCTCGCTCTCTTCGATTTCTTTCCGCGATATTTTGTTTTTTTATTAAGTGACCGTGGTTTTTGCTGTTTCTTGGGAAAGTAAGTGAAGTTTTTTGTATTTTTTTTCCATATTTACCTAAGAATAGTACATTTCGAACTGTACTATTAATATATATATATACACGTATATATTGTCATCTTTAGAATGTTCCCGTGTTGTTAACAAAAAATCACACATTTCGAACGCACATCGCTAATCTGTGATTACTTCTAGTAATATCAAGTTACAAATAGATAGAGAGCAGAGACTCATTACCATATTTGGTGATTAACTGACCAATCACAGTAAAGCGTTATTTATGTAAATAGTTATATGATAAACTTCAAATATACGACAAATTTTTTAATTGTAGACATGTTTCGGCAAAACTTATGCCATCTTCAGTACAGATAAATGGTTAACTGATTTACAAATGGATACAAGTGTCTTTATATATACAGTGAGTAAAGGATTATAAAATTCAAATTCAAACTTAAATTCAAAATTGCAAAATTACTGAAATACCTAAAAGTTCAGTTGGTTATATGTATATGCTAATTAAAGAGTAAAACTCATGCAATGGAATTTACATTAATAAGATAAACTATAAATGTAAACAGATTATAATTACAGATTAAAACACCTCATTAAACGTTTTTGCACTGACCTAGAATTTAAACTGATTTTTACTTCGTACAAAATCAAAAACCTTTTTAGTTTCAAAGATCCTATTCCTCGTGAACTTAAGTCTTTTGTGGTTTATCAATTTACATGTGCGGGATGTAATTCTCGTTATATTAATTGGCGAAACTACTCGTCATCTCACCACTATAGGATTAAGGAACACGTTTTAACGGACAGAAATTCGCATATCTTTAAACATTTTCAAAAATCCCCGACTTGTGAAAATCAATATTCTCCATCTTGCTTTAAAATTTTAGATTCTGCTACGTCGGTTTTTCGCCTAAAACTTAAAGAAGCTTTACACATTAAAACAAAAGGTCCGCTATGCGTACATGTATCTGCGCCATACCCACCACTGTGAGAATCACTTGTCAAGATCTTGTAAGATCTTGGAAAATCTTGTAAGATCTTAAGAAAAATCTTATAAGATTTTTACACGTAGATCTTATAAGATTTTATCGAGATCTTATAAGATAATTAAAGATCAAAGAAAGTACACGTTCAATTCTCTGACCAAAATAATTTATCATGACTCACAAAAACTGTGGTAGATCGCAGTCAAAAGTTTACTATACATGTAAGTCACGTTAAAAATACTTACCAGTTTTATCAGCAATATCCCCTATCTCCGAAATGTTTTAGTGCAAAGCTTTGTCGGAAATATAGAATTTAATGGCTAACTGAAGATATATCCCAATACAGCTGTTGAGCTGGACACCGCGGGGCGCGGGTCTAAAGTATACCCCTGAATCGCCTGTAGGTTTGTGCCATTTTGGAAACTTATACCGTTAGATAGAGCGTTAATTGTCTTAATTCTGTACAACAAATGTGAATTAAAAAAAATCGTAGAATAGCAACGGAGAAAAAGCTATTTGAACTGAGATGAGCGCCAAATATCAAATGTCAATTATCGGGTCAAATGCAATCATATTTAAAGTATCCCTGAATCGTCTGTAGGTTTGCGCCATTCACGAAACTGTCTTCTACAGTTAGATAGAGCGTTAAATACTCTACAACACATGTGAATTAGAAAAAATCGTATAGAATAGAACCCTGAAAAATCATAGTGTTTTAGTCAAAAAGTCGGAAATATAGAATTTAACGGCTAACAGCCGTATTGGGATATATCTTCATTCATTGCAGTTGAGCCGCCCGCGGATACCGCGTTTTTAAAGTATACCCCTGAATCGTCTGTAAGTTTGTGCCATTCACGAAACTTCAACGTTTGTGCCATTCACGAAACTTTATATAGAGCGTTAAATTCTGTACAACATATGTGAATTAGAAAACATGGTATAGAATAGCAACGGAGAAAAGGCTATTTGATAATTGTAAAACGTTAAAAGCTTCTAGAACAGCGTCGGCCACGGTTGAAATCCAAATATTACCAGGGTTAAGTCACGTTGGCCTGAAAAACAGAGAAAAATCTTCTCGACGTTTCGAGCGAAGGCCCTCCGTCAGGAGAAATTAGTAAAACGTTAGTTGTCTTTCGTCTGTCGTCTGAAATAAAGCTGTGTAAAGTTTATTTGAGGTTGAATTATGATTTGATAAAGAATGGCAACCGTGGCAAACCCAACAGGTTATGGACCCAGGAGGGGACTCTTATTTAGCGGCGATGAAAGTAGAAAGAGCTTTGGGAAGTGAAGTTTTCGGCACACATGAGATTACAAAAAGCTAGCTGGTTTTTCATTCTCATCAATACTAGTTTGTTGCTCAACATAAGGCATATCACGTGGGAGTGAGTCAACCTCTTCGCAATTTGTGTAATAAAAGTAGTGTGCTGCGTAGGCAGTGTTGAAACAACAATCGAAATATGGTATAGTAGGTTAATACTGCCGAAACAGAGAACGTAAGTGGTCTAACGTTTCGAGCGAAGGCCCTTCGTCAGAGAGAAACGAGTGGTCTAACGTTTCGAGCGAAGGCCCTTTGTCAGAGAGAAACGTTTCTCTCTGACGAATGGCCTTCGCTCGAAACGTTAGACCACCTACGTTCTCTGTTTCGGCAGTATTAACCTACTATACCATCTTCGCAATTTGACGGTTCTTGTCTGCAAATTCAGTTGAATCAAAAAATTTAACACATCTCACTCGTTCAACTTTCCTGCTTTCTGGATAATGCACTAAATACGCAGGGCTGTTTTTGTCATACCCTACAAAGACTCCCTCCTTACTCCTAGGTTCAACTGTCCTGTGAAATAAAGCTGTATAAAGTTTATTTGAGGTTGAATTATGATTTGATAAAGAAGGGCAACCGTCGCAAACCCAACATTAATGCAGTCTCTTGGCTGTCCAGCTGCTGCCAAGTCTGTAACAGGTTGTTGACAACTTGTAACAAGGTTGATGACTCCAACAGTTCTGAGACAAGTTGTTCCATGCCAGGGATTATATTAGATTTACGGAATTTTTATCACTGCACAAAGAGCTGAAAAAGGCATAAAATCTAACTTCATGCAGTAGCACGGTAAACAGCGATGCATGAGGCTAGCACAGTAGCACTGAGTAGCTCGATAGCTCGTCAGTAATCAACTAGTCATACTGTCAATCTGTCATAGTATACATAAGCGGCACTCCTTTTCCCAATTTTTAATGATTTAATCTCTTTCGCACAGCATACATTCACATTTTCAAAATAACAATGGTCAAAGTTCACACAGTAGCACACGGGGACAGACGCATCGATATATAGCAAGGTTAGATATAGAGACGTTTCTCTCTGACGAAGGGCCTTCGCTCGAAACGTTGGACTCCTACGTTTTCTGTTTTGGCAGTATATCTAACCTTGATATATTTCGTATGTTATGTGGGGTTGGCTGGTTGCATGGCACCGTTGACTTGGGTAGTCTGGCTAAATAGTAAGAACACTAGCGTTCTGTTTATTAGGGCGGTAGGACCTGCTATAGTAGCTATACTCATGAATCTTGAAAGTTGAAATTAAGGGCATAAGGCTGTTAGTTTACGGTAGGGTCCTTTAACTTATCGTTTTATTTGTGTATTTTCTAATTTAAATATTGATATTAAGTAGTACATGTTGGAATGTAGTATGTACTGTGCCTTTGAACATAATTTCTGATGCAATCCTTTCGCGAATAACATCCATTCTTAAATATTAAAGAAAAATTTATCACTGCACAAAATTGCGCTTATCACTGCACAAATCTCATTTATCACTGCACAAATTGGTTATCACTGCACGTCTGCACGTTAAAATTATCCCTGTTCCATGCTGCAACCAGTGCTGGGAAATGTCCGGCAACGCCGCTGCCAGGAAATTTTTTGTAAAAGTTTATCGCGGGAAATTTTTTGTACCTTGCAGGAAAATTTGTCAGTTTTTTTAATCCAAGTCAAAGTTTAAAGATAAATTTCCTATTCTTCAAAAAATTGAAAAGCGTCATGGTCACACAATCACACAATCACACAATTTTGATGGGCATCACTTTTGATCGAATATCAAGTTTCATATTCAATGACTCACTTTCTATATTCTTGTTAAACCCAGCGGCGATTTGTAAACAATTCGAAAGTGTTTTGAAGGTTTATTACACGACCTTAACCTGTCTAAGTTTAGTATATCCTTGTGCAAATGACGCAACGATTTGTTCTAGAAAACAATGAAATATTTATCATTTCAGTATAGTGTTGCTGTTGCAGGCTGCAACTGTCGTTGCATTTGCCAGAATGCAAGCTGCTTTTATCTTATTCAACTGTTTCAGCATTTCGATTTTTGACGCTAGTACTTGTATTACGTAGTATTCAATTGAAAAAGTTCGCTATTTCAAAGTATGTATAGAAACCACATTCAGATAAATTATGGTTTTGAGATACAAATTTGCAAGTCTGGTGGTATCACAACTTATAAAATTGAAAAATTCTACCAGGCAGAAAATCGTTAATTTAGTTTAGCAGGAAATATTTATTTTTGGATTTTGCTGCCAGGATTGCCAGGAAGAAAAATGCTTTCTCTAGGACTGACTGCAAATAACAACTTGTTAACAGGCTGGTGGCACGCTAATAAGGTTGTATTAAATAGCAACTTGTTGAATAAAGAGCATTGTTAATACAAGTTACAAACAACCTTGGTATAAACAACCTTGCTACCAGCCTATTGCGCAGTCATATCAATATTTTTTTATGGCTAACAGGCAATGCCGGAATGCGAGGTGTAAATATATATGATCATCTTTGCTGCAGCTTGGCCACAATTTGTCTATAATATATGTTGTATATTAGCGTTTAGTCCTTGATAAAACTATATAAAATTACGAAATTCTACCCGCATACTAAAGTTTTGTAGTTCTTTGGCGTGACAAGTCATCCTAAATTGCCATACATGCACTACATGCACGTCCCCCCTGTTTGTTAACGTATTATATTTAATTTAATTGGAGATATGTTTCCTTTCCGAGTTTAACGTCACCTCAACTCCCGGGTATTAGGGACCTTAAGATCTACGACGGCAACTTTGAGGACGACGTCCTTCAAACAAAAGCATTTTTCTTGCAAAACAAAGATAATGAATAATTTCTAGTCCCAAGAGTAATCTGAACACCGTCCTCGCTCTGTATACAACGCCACTCAGAGCATTTTCACGTCTTCAGGACGTTGACTCGTGGGCTGAACAAGGGCTGAACTGTTGACTGAGATTGCCTTAACACTGACACTGCAACCGTTTTACCACTTTGAAAATTATAAAACAAGCTTCAAGTGTTGAATATGGTAGTCAGTTCACCGTGACTTTTTTTAATGCTAAAATTTGAATTGGTTTTTAACCACCGTCGTCGTCCTAGCATCTTGAGATCCCTAATTACAAGCATCAGTGGGACCCCCCGTTTGTTAAGGCCGTTAGGTTGTGTCATAAAACAGATTTTTATAACATATCTATCACAAATCAGCACACGCTCACATCCACTGAGACAATGACTTGCATGAGAAATCCCTCCTGAAGAAGACTGGAAGGTCGAAACGCTTCGTGGGTTAACCGTGAACGAAAAGTACACAAAACTTATACAATATTCTGTACATTCTAATTTTTTCCCCAACATACTTCAAGCCGCACCCATTTTTACTTCACATAAACCAACAAATGACAATTTACGTATTTTTGAATCTCATGTTTTTGTATATATAATATGCTCGAAAATGTGTCCCCAGTTTAACGCCATGCCCCATGAGAGAGACAGAGAGACAGAGGGAGAGACAGAGAGACAACATTTTGACGTAAGCCACTTAAATTATACTCTGAGTGTCGCAGCTGTCGGTTTCTTCAGGCGATCTACGTGAAACTGACAGTTGCGACACTCAACATTTAGAGGTAAGCCCACTTAAACTATACTATATTTGTACGTGTGACGTATACATGTGCGTAATGTTATATATGATAATAGGATATAGGACTCGGGTAATTAATGATGGTTAATGTTGTTCTCCGAGTGAACGAAGCCTGCCCGGTCAAGTAGACTTTTCTACTTGCCCGGTATGGCTTCGTTCACTCGGAGAACAACCTTCACCATCATATATATATATATATATATATATATATATATATATATATATATATATATATATATATATATACCCTTCCCACGTACAAATATCTCAAAAACGAAAGAAAAAAAAAGCTAGGCAACCAAAGACTGAAAGAGCTGTTACTTTGTCATTTTAAGTGTTCTTTCAAATAAGACAAACTTAATTTTCGTTTCATAAACACTTTAAACTCTCTCAGTAAGTGTTTGGAGATGAAATATGAGCACTAGTTGATCTTGAGGACTTTATAGTTTGCCATACGTGTTGGGTTTTCAATACTCAAGTGACTCGGAAGTATACTTGAAAAATCTAATAAATTCCTTATTGTGGACCGCGTATAGGCATTTGGTAAATAGCAGTGATACAACGGCTTGCTTCAGTGCACCATAATTTGAAATGTCTGAGAGTTGGAAATTCTCTTTTTAATCTTTCCAGGAGGCGTACTGTCGCCAAAACGAAGAAACAGTTAACTTTCTGAACAAAGTCCTTCGCCCCTTCGTAAGTTCGACAGTATATCACGCTTAAAAATGCACAACTTGTTCACGGTTGTCAACAGGCGTGAACAATGTTGTGCCGCTCGCCGTGAACAAGTTGTCAACAAGTTGTTCACTTATTGTTCGAACAACTTGTTCACGGATAAATCAACATTCATGAACAAGTTGTTCCAACAGTACATTTTTATAGCCAACAACGTTGTTCGCATATGATACAACATGTTGTAACAGCATGACGAACTAACAACGATGAACAACAATGTTACAACAGTGGTGAACATGGTTGATGTATCAACACGTTCTTCGGTTGTTACAACTTGCGTGAACAACGGTTGTTGTTTCATCAAGCAGTAACATGTTGTTGTTAATGTAGGGACTAACCTAGCAAATACAATACCAAATGTTCAGCAATCACCAATGGATTATTTAAAAAACCCAATATCCAGAAATTTTTTTCTATTTCCAACAACTGTGACTGAAATTGAAACTGAAATTTCGAATCAAAACTAGTAAGGCTACTGGTCCCTTTATAGTTTACCAATTTCTGTTCTGAAAATCCTCAGAGCAATAGTGGCTAAACCCCTGGAGATTTTGTTTAATGCCTCTTTTTCAACTGGTATAGTTCCAAATAAATTAAAATTAGCAAATGTAATACCAGTCTATAAAAAAGACTCGCAGTTCTATTTAAGTAACTATATATCGCCTAATCTCTCTCCTTTCTGTTTTCAATAAACTATTGGAAAGATTAATGAGTAAGAGATTGCTGAATTTCCTCGAAAAAGAACAAATCTTTTTTGATAAACAATTTGGTTTTCGTGCCAAACATTCAACTGATCACGCTATTCTTAGTATCATTGATAAAATCCAAAGAGCTATAGATGAACGTGATTTTTCTTGTGGAATATTTTTAGATTTTAGCAAGGCATTTGATACAGTTAATCATGAAATTTTGATCGAGAAATTAGAAAATTATGGCATCAGAGGTATTGCTAGGAGCTGGTTTAGTTCATATATTTGCAACCGACAACAAACTGTTACTGTAAATGATATAACTTCAGCTCCAGCAACTATCTCATGTGATGTCTCCCAGGGCTCAGTTCATGGCCCATTACTTTATATAAATGATTTTCATCTGTGCTCTAACCTTTTCGATTTTCATCTATTTGCTGATGATGCTAATTTGTTTTATAAACAAAAAAACCTTGATATATTACAAACCAACATGAACAATGAACTAACTAATATTTATAATTGGCTATGTGTAAATAAGCTCTCATTAAATATTGAAAAATCCAATTTTGTCATTTTTCATCCCCCACAATTTTTACACTACCAACGCTTATCGCGCAGCTGGTAGTTGTTATTACGTGTCCTGTTTCAAACAACAAAGCCCAAAAAATGCTCAGAATCATCCAATTATCCCCGTGTTAAAATAAAAACATATTCTATTTTAGGACATATATATTGATGCCGTCATTTCTATATGAAGGAAGCACTTTTTCTGACTAATATATTAACCAAAAATGCTCAGAATCATCCGAGTATCCCTGCTTTAATAAATTTAAAGTGTCTATATCATGGTTGGGGATTTTACATAATTAGGATATTTGGAACCTTCTGAGAAGATTTGTCAAGCCAATCCTTGCAGGACTTCTCTTTTTAGGAACTCTTTTTTTAACCGAATTGTCTTTCTCTGGAACAATCTCTCTCCGATCATCCGTAATAGTACGTCTGTTTCCTCTTTTAAGCACCAACTTTATATGTACTACTCTTCTCAATTAGACTCTACTTTTGAAGTAAATAGAATGCGCACTTGGAAAACCTACTGCTCTAAGTGTCGTTCTTACAACTTAAGCTGTCGTTCTTAATCTGTCCTATCGTGTGTGAATAGTATATTAGTCCTTCTCTTTAATTTATGTCTACTCTGTATTTTGTTTGTCAGGTTGGTCTTCACATGGGACCCATGTCCTGTTGACCATACCTTCAACCATGACCAAGTCTTGCACCGTTTTTATTTTTAACTTGTATTGATTCTTTCGCTCACTTGTATGGTTGTAAAGTTAATAAATAAATAAATAAATAAGTAATATATCTTCCTTTCCTAAAATTTCATCTTCATGGACTTTTTTGCCGTTGAAGTTGGCGTTGAAGTGACGTCAAAAGAGGAATTTGTCTATATCTCTGTTTCGGCAGTATATCTAATCTTAATAATAATAATAATAATAATTAGTGATTTATATTGCGCATTCTTCATGACGTAATGATCGAATGCGCATTACAGTGTACAACCGAGTAGATAAATTGGTATAGCTATATATTTACAATACATGAAATAGTTATTAAGATGAAGGTGTTGATTTTTACGGAGGGAGGAAAACCGGAGAACCCGGCGAAAAACCCTCGAAGCACAGGAGAGACCAACTAAACTCTACTCATATGAGTCGCAAGCTAGAGAACGGGGTTATTCCCAGACGGTCACCCATCCAAGTACTAACCCCGTCTAACCGGGCTTAACTATTGGTGAGAGGCAGCGCCCTAACAGCACACGCCACCCGTGCTCCCCTAATCTTACTATATTTCGATTGTTGTTTCTATATAGACTTGCTCCAAGTCTGCCTCTTGTTATTTGAGACATTCGGCCACGGGAAGAAAAGCGGGCGAGCGAGGTTTGTCTTTAGCTTCTCACACTGCTTACGCAGCACGCTACTTTTATCTGACTACTTAATAGCCAATTAATTTATTTGACTAATTAATCTGACTTTTATCTGACTAATTAATAGCCAATTTATAATAACCAAAAAAATCCTTGACAATTTCCATCTGTAGTGTGAAAACAGCCATTACGAGATATTGTCCTTTCCTGTACTCGAACTTGAAATTCACACCTTCCTATAGCTATTAAAAAGCGCTTGACGTCCTCTTTATATTCATTTCTCCTTATACCCGTTCTCACAGTTTTGTTTCTTGCTTTATAGAAACTACAGTACATCGCAACTATGACACCCGAAGATCTTGCCAAAGCTTTGGGCAATCCTGGAAAGTTTCAAATCCTGTTATACATCGTGATTTCTATGAACTACGTGTATTCTTGCTGGAACAACTTGGCGATGGCTTTCATCGGAGCCGAAACCAGTCATCACTGTCGGGTTCAAAATGAAACAGACGTCGCTCGTCTTGTGCCGCTCGTGGAAAAAGGCGGGAAAAAGCAATGGGATGGATGTCATTTGTATGCTGGGTACAACACAAGCAAGAAAATATCGTGTCCGAATGGTTGGACTTACTATCAATCTGATAGAGAGTGGACTGTCGTCGCTGAGGTAAAAATATTGACATCCCTTTGTTGATTGGTAGGCAGTAACTGTTGAGATTAGTTTTGATATAGAAATACTGACGTCTCGGGCTGAGCAATTTACTTCTTTATACTACTCTGACGAAGGGCTTGTCCGCTCTAGGGGAGCACGGGTGGCGTGTGCTGCCTCTCACCAAAAAGTTAAGCCCGGTTAGACGGGTTTAGTACTTGGATGGGTGACCGCCTGGGAATAACCCCGTTCTCGAGCTTGGAACTCATGTGAGTAGAGTTGTAGTTGATCTCTCCTGTGCTTCGAGGGTTTTTCACCGGGTTCTCCGGTTTTCCTCCCTCCATAAAATCAACACCTAACATCTTACCTGTGATCCATGGTCTGAACTGTGTCGTATGGCGGCTGCTTGGAGCGCCTTTGATATGTATGCCTCGACAAGGCCACGTTGATCTGCGTCCTTCGCAATTCAGCCGCTGGCTGCAGGTAAGGATGATTAGCCACCCAGTCCTTTATCCTTTATCGAAACGTCAGTATTCAAACGTCAGTATTCGTTAATAAAACTAATTTCCGCACTTTACCACCTTTTTACTTTGCTTTTTACCTCGGTCTGCTATCTGAGTCCAGTGGCTCAATAGTTAGAACGAGTTCCAGCGGCTCAATACTTAGAGCATGCGGCTATAATAGTACTCGGAGTTATAAAGTTGTGGATCCGACCAGAGTTTTCCGAGTTTAACCCTACGCTTTCAAATCTCTCAATCCTGAACTCCCTTTTAGAATTTAGTGTTTTACTCTGGCTAACGGCAGACGATTGTATCAAACTCGTCATTTGGAGGCCTTTATAGGGTTGATAGGGTTAACTATACTGACGGAACAGTGAAATAAAAGTAGTCTGATGCGCAGGCAATGTTGAAATACAAATCGAGATATATAATAAGGTAATTTAAATACTGCCGAAATTTTGAACGTAGTTTTCTAACGTTTCGAGTTAAAGTATACGTTCACTAATTTCGGTAGTTTACTCAAACCTTATACTATTTTTCGATTTAACTCTTACGACAGCAAAAACAACTGGAACAAATCACAAACAGTGTTTTTCAGAAGGTTTTTGATATGAGAAACATTAAAGTACAAACTATAAAAGAAATATATAATATACAGAATACATTATAAATTCCAAAGTAGGTATGTGTTAATGATTTATATAGTTACATTAATATACAAAGAAACAAAAGTAGCGAATTGTTTAATTGATCTTATATTGGAGTCATGCAAAGCGTTGACAATTGAGTGAAAATGTTCTAGGTCGAGCTATATTTTATATACTCAGAATAATTTGTGAGGTTCCAACCGAGTTTCCACTTCCCCAATTTGTTTTGGGTTTAGTGTGGTAGAGACAGTATGCTGCATTCTTTGAAATTTGAATGATAAGTATGAATCAATAGTTAGTGATATTAATTCATTGCTGCCTATATAGATTGTTCAAGGGTTCGATTCTCCTTTGGACAAGTATAAAGGGGCCGCTTTTTGGCTAGCTCAAGCAGGAATGGGTTAATCACTTATGACTTATTAACCCATGCATCATGCTGCCTATATAGGATGTCCGAGGGTTCTCTTTTTGATGAGTAAAATCATCTGGTGTTAAACATATAGTAAAACAATAAAGGGGCCGCTTTTGGCTGGTTCAGGCAAGGAATGGGTTAATCATTTATGACTTATTAACCCATGCATCATGCTGCCTATATAGGATGTCCGAGGGTTCTCTTTTTGATGAGTAAAATCATCTGGTGTTAAACATATAGTAAAACAATAAAGGGGCCACTTAATTTTGGCTGGCTCAGGCAAGGAATGGGTTAATCACTTGTAATCTATATTGCTGCAAGCCTAAGTTGTCTTAGACTATAAGGGCATGTTTATATGGAGGCGAGTTACCCGGCCAACCGAGTTACTCGCCACATGGCGAGTTCCCGGTCAGTAGAGCAAACAGTTCCCACCTCACTAGCGTTTATAGAGGGACTTTAAGATTCAGACAACGGACTACGGCTACGGTAGAAAGTCTAACAGTGGTATTAAATGGTGGTGTATTTATACATTCAAATTTCAAGATACATAATCGCACGGACTCGTTTTGTTCTTAAATTCTTGAAGAAAAACACTTGTTCAATCTATGGTAGTCGCGAGAATAAGCTTCTCCAAGGCTTCTGTATAGTGACTCAATATATACTGTATATAAACATGCAGGCTCTTAGTGTTCCCTCCTTGACGGGTAAAATCATTTAGTGTTAGACACAGTATTAAAAAACAACAACAAAGGGTTTTTGGCCAGGCAGGAAAGGACGAAAGGTGTAATAATGGTCAGTTGGAAATCGAAATCTATTAAATTGTTTTTACACTTGAAGATCGTTAAAATAAATAGCGATGGAAATATATAAGTGGATTCCAGTGTTAGTTTGTTGAGGGCTTCAGTTGCGGAAGATAAATCTTACACAACCTGTATCAGAAGTGCTATATTTTCGTGGCGATTTCTTCATATTCCCAATGCCGGGATAAAAGTTCGCTTGTAACGTTTAGTATTCATCTTTATTATATAGATGGGAGTGTTTTACTAAGAAATATACAGTGACATATTTTCCATATCCTCACTAGTGAAGATATCGATCACGTGATTAAACATTTTCCCACCTTTTGCATTGAATCTATATAATAAAAAGAAAACTACACGCTGGCTTGAAGATATGAATTTTATCTTCTCGTGGTAAAAACGATATTTTACTCATTCGCTACGCTCATTCGTAAAATATTGTTTTCACCACTCGAAGATAAAATCCATATCTTCGCACCACCGTGTAATATCCTATATGTACATATATTTTTTAAGTGATATTGGGCATTTCACTCGATTACATAGCATGTTCTAAGTATTTTGGGTGAAGGAAAATTCGAGTGTAGAATATATACATTTTAAGACTAAACCGAGACCAGTTGCGAAAAATGCAACTACACAGGCCTTCCGGCAGGAATTGAACCCACGACCCATATATTTTTTACACGTCTATAGGTGGTGAGTATAGGCTAAACAGTTTTCGAGTTGAGCTAGATATCGTGTTAAACAATTTGGTACAAAATTATTGGCTAGTCCTAGTAAGCGGGCTGGATTTTACCTCGCATTTTACATGGGAATTTTTTAGCCCTTCGAAGAAGGCTGGCCATTCATGTTCATGCGTATACAGTAACTCTTTTCAGTCTTCCTAAGAGAGCCAGCCCCATCGAGTGTCCTTTATATATAGAAAACTTCCAGCCCCACTAAGAAGGCCAGCTTTCTTGAGTGTCGTTTTATATGGACTGAACTTCCAGCCCTCCTACAGGCGCCGAGATTTCGTGTGTTCAATAGCGAGAAACGGATTTGACTGACAAGCTCTTCCATATAAACAGCCCCTAAATTAGCACTAGAAAAATAATGGACAAATATTTCGTATGAAGTGTCATTGACAAATGGGATATTGCACAAAGACAGAACATAATGGTCGAGCAATAAAAGTTAATTATGTTTTCCGATATGACACCTTTCCATTTTAACTGAATACTAGAAGCTGCCTACGCAGCTGCACACTAGTTTATTTCACTACTAGATTTGTCAGTGTGGTTAGCACTAACTATAACACTCCATTATAATTCCAGTTAACGGAAATCGAGGATTAAATGCGTGCGTTTTTTTAATCGATATTGAGTCTATTCCAATCTTTGAGATATTGATGTGTTGGATGCATGTTATCAAAATAAACTGCAATGCACATAGAACATGCAATCCACATAGAACATGCAATCCAGCTTTTCATTGGCGGATTACCTCGGGTAGGACAAAGAGGACATTTCCCCCCGTCCAAAAATGAGTGGATAGAAAAGATTGTTATATGCCAAGTGTCAAAGTTCATCTTTGCTTGCGTCTCACTGGGTGAGAAGGTATCACGTGAAAGTCATAAAATTGTCTCCCGGCAACATGCAGCTTTGAGCGGTGAATAATATGTTATGGACCCGTGAATAAAACAGATTATTATATATTCAAACTTTATTCTCGTTCGTGATTGGCCAAAACGCCCCCGCAAATTCTCCGTATCTGGAAGCTGACGCGTTATTTCAGCTGCTGACGTGATCAGCGTGCAATAATACCTTGTTTTGGATCGAACTTCGATCCAAAACAAGGTATTATTGCACGCTGTCGAACCCAAGCCCCCAGCGCGGTCGGCAGCTTGCTAAAAATCCCCCAAAACTAAATATTTTTGAAGAGTAAACAAAATGGCTTTTAACCAGTTTCCATCGTTAAACGAAGAAGAAATTTCGACGTCGCTCTCAGAGAAAGATAGTAAAAGCACGAAGAGAGCAACAAAACTGTTTAAATGTATTTTCGAGGAGTATCTACACGAAAAGCAAAAAGAATATCCGACAAACGCCATCGAGCTGGCAGCGATTTATTCCACTGGTGTTGTTCTTTGCTTCTTGTTTTTGAATATATAATAAAACAATTATTGGATTCGGTTTTCGCATGAACACAAACCTCGTCCTTGATAATTCTCGATATCATGCTCAACCTCATTCAATAATTGTTTACTATTAAACGGACTCAGTTGAAAATGTGTATTTTTGTTGTTGTAAGGGAAAGTGATTCCGTCTGATAATAGAAAAGATATGTAACCTTTCCCCGGTTAGTTTTGCTTATAAAACAAACTGTAATATCGTAAAAACGAAGCAAGGAAACAAAAAACTGCAAAAGATGTTGCTTTGTCATTTTAAAAGTACTTTCAAATAAGACAAGCTTAATTTTCTTTTCATAAGCACTTTAAGAAGGCTTCGCTGATAAATTCTTTGCTTTACCTCGAAATTCATATTTTTCTTTACTTTTGCTAAAGTTGGATGTTAACCCTTTCAGAAGACAATATAACTTCAAAAGTTTTATAGTCGGCCTTCAAATATGTAATAATTAGATAAATTGCTGTTTTTTAGTGGGATCTTGTGTGTGACAATGCGTACAAAAAAGGTCTTGCTACAACGTTGTATTTCTGTGGCGTGATGGTGGGTAGCTTGGTATTTGGAACATTATCAGACAAGTTCGGAAGAAGACCGCTGTTCTTCGTCGCCATGTATTCGCCATTTGCCGTCGGCTTGCTGCTGTACTTTTTCCAGAATTATATTGCTTTTGTAATCCTTCGATTCGTGCTTGGAATCCTTATAGAGGTAAAGAACGTAATACATTTTAAAGAGGGTCTCTCACCTGTGGGGATTTTACAGGTTTGTAATCTTGGGTTCTCCCGAGCAAAATTGCAATATATCTTGTCAATCCAAAATTTCATCGTCATGAACTTTTTGGCTGTCACCGTACCAGAAGTGACGTCGAAAAAGCAAAAAAAGAAATAAGCTTTTGGAAAGAATAAGAACTTATTAACCAAGTGCGAGGTCTGTACGGGAAAGTATTTGCCTGAGGTTTTCGTACAGACCGAGCGACGAAGGAGCGAGGTTTGTGCAATAAAACCGAGGGCAAATACTTTCCCGTACAGACCGAGCAAACGAGGTTAATAAGGAATTTATTATATGGCTATTGGTTCATTTTATTTTTAAGCTTCGAGCACTGTTTTCGTCTTCGGAGTATGCTGTTTACCTCATACCTGTTGACTTTTTCATGTCACTTCTTGGCCTTCTTATTTACACCAGTTTGGCTTTTATTTGTCGTGTTTTTAGATAAACAGCTTTAAAGAAAACCAGCAGTGATGTTCCAACACATTTTATTGTTCAGAATATTTGAATAAAGATACCTATTACTCTTTTATTTGTATTCAAATCAACTCAGAAATGTTCCCGCCAAAACTTACAGGGCCGAGAAAAAAGCGTATTGACCCCGAGGTCAATATCGTAAAATCCCGACCTCTCAGGAACCAATCAGTGTGCGCGTTGTTTTGCGTACAGACCGGAAATCAAACCCAGCCATATAATAAACAGTGTTTACAACACTATACATCCATTTTGTACTTAATTCTCTTCGTTATTACGTAAATACAAGAAATAACGAGAAAGACGTGTAATTCTGTTGTTAATTACACGTTACATGAAATTGCCCGGAGTTGTTTCACCACACAAACAGAGGGCAATTATTTTGAAATTGCATCCCGTTGCTTGAAATTGCCCTCCTTCCTTGATATTGCCCTCCTTCCAACCACTTTTTTGCGGGAAACTCCATGTCTATTTATATATATATTATAGTATTATTATTTATAGTATATTACTGAGCATATTTTTATTTGCAGGGTTTGCAGATAACAACGTTTATGTTTGTTGTTGAAATATTGGCTATTCAGTATCGAACGTTTGCTGGCGTTTTGACGTCCGTTTTCTGGTCCATTGGAGTGATGTCGCTTGCACTGATTTCATATTTGATTCAAGATTGGCGATATATTCAGTTGTTTACCACAACGGCTGGCTTGCTTCAGATTGGACTGTTGTGGTAAGTACAGACGGACGGGTGTACGACGGACGGACGAAAGAACGAACGAACTGACGAACACCACGGATACATGTACTGACAGATGGAAGAATGGCCAGACGGAATGATGGGCGGCTGGGCCTAGTTTGACGGAATTACAGACGGAAGGGCGGTCGCCCTGACGTACTGACGGATGGACGTATTGGTGACCGGACGGACGCATGTACTGACAGAAGGAAGAATGGCCGGACGGAATGACAGACGGAATGACGGACGGCTGGTTTGTCAGACTGACAGACGGAAGGGCGGCCGGACGTACTGACGGATGGACGTACAGGTGGACGGACTGACGCTTGTTCTGTCGAACGGACTGATGTACTGATGGACGGAGGGAAGGACGGACGGCTAGTCAAGTGGATTGACAGACAGAACGACGACTGCGGATGGACGTACAGACTGCGGATGGACGTAGAGGTGGAGGGACGGACGCATTTGCTGTCGGACGGATTGATGCACTGACGGACGGAGGGAAGGACGCGACTGAAAGTACTGTCGGACAGACAAACGGATTTACGGAAAGAGGGAGGGAGGGAGCGAGAGAGCTAGGGAGGAGGGAGGAAGGAAGGAAGGAAGGAAGGAAGGAAGGAAGGAAGGAAGGAAGGAAGGAAGGAAGGAAGAAAGGAAGGAAGGAAGGAAGGAAGGAAGGAAGGAAGGAAGGAAGGAAGGAAGGAAGGAAGGAAGGAAGGAAAGGAAGGAAAGGAAGGGAAGGAGGGAAGGAAGGAAGGAAGGAAGGAAGGAAGGAAGGAAGGAAGGAAGGAAGGAAGGAAGAAAGAAAGAAAGAAAGGACGGACGGACGGACGGATGTACGGAAGGATAGATAAATTGCACGATAAATTCTTTTATTTTTGGGGAATTAAGGGGAACTTAATTGATTTTAAATTTGTGTTTTAGTACTAACAGTCTGTGTAATTCATTTTGAACTTCACCCCGCATAAGTCTATAATATGTGATTGCATTTTTAGCTTTTTGCCTGAATCATTCCGATGGTTTCTTACTAAAAAACGTATCGACGACGCCAGAGAAGTCGTCCAAAGGATTGCAAGATTTAACAAACTGCCATTTCCTGGTGATGTATTTGATAAAGTTGCGGAGAAGAGCACGGTAAACGATGAGATTGCTGTTTTTGAGCCTGCTAAACACTACACCATTGTGGATATCTTTAAATTCTCAGTCTTACGAAAACGCTCTGTCATCCTTGCTTGGGTCTGGTGAGTAAACGTAACTTAATTTTCTAATTTCTAATTTCGTTTTTTAATTTGTGTAATGACCGGTCTTTACCGGTTTGTAAAAACCGCTCAAGCCTGGTTTCCATATAGTTTTTTTTGGGTTTTTTTATTTATTAAGTTTTGCCACAAGGTTCATCAAGAATAGTAGGCCTAATTAATTAAAATTATAAAAAAACAAAAAACAAAAAAACCCAAAAAAAAAAAAAACAAAAAAAAAACAAACAACAACAAACAAACTTCATTACTCACAGTGAAAGTTAAGTTATAACGTAAAATCTAAAATAATGTGGCAGGGTTGCCGCAACAGCAATCGCCAATTACTGCGGTCCCAAGCAAAAAGGAAAGGCCATATTAATTATTTGCGTTGTATTAATTATTTTATAAGTATTAATTATTAACTAGAAATACATGAATGCAACAACCCCTCGCCTGCTTTATATGCATTTTTTAACCCCCCTCCCCCCCCCCCCCTCCCCTAATTTCTGTTTTTGTTGTATTAAGACACACAGATCATCTTTAAATTTTATATGTATTTTTGAAACACACACCCTGATTAAAATATTAAAGCCCTCCTGATATTAGACCAGGCGGAGAAGGGGGGAATGGTCCCCCGACGGGGAAATTTATGAGACCAAGTGGACTTGGTCAATTTTGGGGCGCTGAGTTCGAAAATCGTTGGTATACAGGCTGTGGGCGGGGCCTTCAGCCTCGTTTTCGCGATTAAAGCCTCGTTTTGGTGTAAAAACGATATCTGCTCGATGGGAGCGAAAAACAATGGAGAATTTGTTTAATCTGGGCACCTTTAGCAATTTTTGGGGGTGCTGAGTTCAAAATTTAATTGTATTCAGACAATAAACGGGCCCTTCAGTCTCGTTTTCACGCTTTAAAACCTCGTTTTCACGCTTTAAAGCCTCGTTTTCACTATTTAAATCATTACTATTTAAATTACGTGTTATGTAATCGCTCTATTGTAATTATGTATTTGGTTTACATCCATTTGCGTCCAACAGCAAATTGGAAACATTTTCGCGCGGTTTTTTTTATGTTTATAACGTGACGTTTACCGTTAGAAAGGGAAGCACTTGAAGTGCGGATATAGACCAATGATAGTGAGAAACGTGCAACTATTGTGGGCATAACTCATGTTTTGATGTGTGAAACAAGCAACTAAGCCATTTATGTTTACATCTATTGAGTTTTTTAGCCCTCCTACCGAGATGACATTTAGGTGTAATTACTAAAATTAGCGCGTCGATCAATTCCCGCGGTTTGGCAAAATATATAAAATTCGCGATTTTGTTGTTTTAATTTGTTGGTTTGGGTAAAAATTCATTGCTTTAACAACAATTTTTTTTTATTTCAAGTGCGAAAATGTTTCCCCCGAAAATGTTTCGTTCACTATGACTCACTAGACACATCTGGTGATAAATCGATTCGATTCGACCAAGTCCAAACATATTTGAAACTCTGCTTGAATGCAAGAAAATACGAGAGAGTCTTGGCGGTGAAAACCATCACATCGATCAGTGCAATAAAATTCCAGAGAATTTGGGAGAAATTGAGTACTTCTACCATCGAAATTCTTTCGCTATTGAATCAGTTTCTGTGACGGCTCTGATCATTTCTAAGTCATTCTGAGCAATAGCTGCTTCTTTAAATGTTCTCTCTGCAGTATCGGTGACAATCTTAGACAGTGGCTGGCGTATACCTTTCACCTTTAAGTCTTTCTTCTTACAAATCATACAGATATTCGGGAAGAGTCATCTGGAGCTAGTAGCTTCGGCACTTTGTGATGTCTTTCTTGTTGTTCTTTGAAGTTTGCTACTAGAACCTTGATCGTCGTCTTTGCTTGCTTTCCGTTTCAATAACGCTTTGGCATATACAAACTTTTGAAAACATTTTCGATGGTAGAAGTACTCAATTTCTCCCAAATTCTCTGGAATTTTATTGCATTGATCGATGTGATGGTTTTCACCGCCAAGACTCTCGTATTTTCTTGCATTCAAGCAGAGTTTCAAATGTGTTTGGACTTGGTCGAATCGATTTATCACCGGATGTGTCTAGTGAGTCATAGTGAACGATACAATCAGCTATTTCTTCCTACATCTTTCTTAAAACCTAATTCAGATGAACTAATACTCGAGAAACTCGTGATAGCTAATTCTGTGAACAATGATACTGTTGTTACTATGAATGCTGTTTTTGACACAGTGTCAAATGCGCAACTTCCGCTTACAGCCATTTGCGTGCAATCGCAAAGTGGAAACATTTTCGCACTTGAGGTATGGTTCCTTTACAGAGAAATAACAAATTTGTTGTTAAAGCAACGAATTTTTACCCAAACCAACAAATTAAAACAACAAAATCGCGAATTTTATATATTTTGCCAAACCGCGGGAATTGATCGACGCGCTAATTTTAGTAATTACACCTAAATGTCATCTCGGTAGGAGGGCTAAAAAACTCAATAGATGTAAACATAAATGGCTTAGTTGCTTGTTTCACACATCAAAACATGAGTTATATGCCCACAATAGTTGCACGTTTCTCACTACCATTGGTCTATATGCGCAGTTCAAGTGCTTCCCTTTCTAACGGTAAACGTCACGTTATAAACGTAAAAAAAACAACGCGCGAAAATGTTTCCAATTTGCTGTTGGACGCAAATGGCTGTAAACCAAATACATAATTACAATAGAGCGATTACATAAAACGTAATTTAAATAGTAATAATTTAAATAGTCAAAACGAGGTTTTAAAGCGTGAAAACGAGGCTTTAAAGCGTGAAAACGAGACTGAAGGGCCCGTTTATTGTCTGAATACAATTAAATTTTGACCCAAAAATTTAGCACCCCCAAAAATTGCTAAAGGTGCCCAGATTAAACAAATTCTCCATTGTTTTTCGCTTCCATCGAGCAGATATCGTTTTTACACCAAAACGAGGCTGAAGGCCCCGCCCACAGCCTGTATACCAACGATTTTCGAACTCAGCGCCCCAAAATTGACCAAGTCCACTTGGTCTCATAAATTTCCCCGTCGGGGGACCATTCGCCCCTTCTCCGCCTGGTCTATATGCATTTATAGGGTGACTAACTGTTTACTTTCAGATTTCTGATTTGAAAATTGAACATTTGAAAGCAAAACTTAGGTTTCATTAATTGAACTATAGCTGTAAAACATATATTCATTGTTTATAGACTTTATAGGTTACCAAGGGAATTATTTTTAGCAAGTTTTTAAATGCTTCCCTCTGCTGTTCTGCATACATGTTTTGCAAAGGCAGAATTAAAAGTTAACAGCTCCAAAACTACATTTATAATATAAAGTCTGAGATAAAAACAATTCAGTAGAATCGGATTCCAGAAAGAAATATTAAACAGACAACGTTTCTGGCGGAAATTTGGAAATACTGCCTAGAAAATCGGCAAAGTCGGCCCATGAGTATTATAAATAATAAGAAGTGCATATACACAGTCAATGAAAAACACCACGTCCAGATAAGTTTTACAAGTTTTTAAAAAGGTAAGCACGAATATAAGTGGAGCTGTATATCATTCAGGTTTAAGCGAAAACATGAAAACAACACAATGTATTAAACTTTATATAATAGATGCTAGATTAAGTTTAACGGACGAGTGACAATAAAAGGGCTTTTATTTAAACGTATTGCCGGTCTTGGAACTTAATACAATGAAGCCAATCAGCAAAATAAATATACAAATCCCCTACCTGAGTTACCACAAACACTGCCAAGCGTTTAGTGTCTTTAGTATCGACTTCAGGTTTTCTGGTTTCTCTTCAAGATATATTAAACCGCCGTTTGTTGTTTTAGTAGAGCGGGCTCCATTTCGTTTCTTTCGTTTCGCAAAATATAGCCATAGATTTAGTTTAAAATGTTGTGGTGCTTCTTTGTCAGTCACCAGTACAACAATTCTTACCGCACGACACCCTACGACGTATATATATATATATATATATAAACAGCTCCCAGATTTTCGTCTGCCTTGCTTTTTCTACACGCGTGTAAAATGAACTCCACGCGTGTCGAGATTAGCACCCTCACCGGGCTCTGGGCCTTCGGCCCGTCGCCCGGCTCGGGGACCATTAATTATTGTCAAATATTAATTATTAGTTCTTATTTACCAATCATTAAGTATTAATCGTCAGTCGCCAACTACAAATTATCAACCACCAATTGCCAATAATTTATCCAACAATTATCTTAATTAGCAATTAACAGTCAATATCCAACAATCAGCAGCCAACGATCAATAATTAACACTTAATTAATCAATTAATCAACCAATCCATTAATTAATTAATTAATTAATTAATTAATTAATTAATTAATTAATTAATTAATTAATTAATTAATTAATTAATTAATTAATTAACCAATCAATCAATCAATCAACCAACCAATTAATCAATTAATTAATTAGACATTAGATTTGTAATTGTTGTAATTCAAATCGCCGATTCGCTCGGATTGAGGACTTCTCGGTCTTGGCAAAGTTGAGATGAACTAAGTTTGATATTCAAAAACAAACTGAATGACTAAAACTATGTTTGTGATCATTTTCAGTTTATGTAACATATATAGCAAGCATTATTTACACGCTCAATAACTTTGTCGCTTCAGTCTCATGTTTCGTGAACGTTTGACGACAGTTGCAAACATTTGATTTAGTCTAGTCATTTAGTAGATTTCTTTAACGAAATCGAGGTCTTTTTGAAAGGATTTGACCAGTTTTTGTAAATAAC
This sequence comes from Corallium rubrum, assembly GCA_964035015.1. Lineage (NCBI taxonomy): Eukaryota > Metazoa > Cnidaria > Anthozoa > Scleralcyonacea > Coralliidae > Corallium > Corallium rubrum. The sequence continues at coordinate 9,390,891 of OZ036011.1, forward strand.
GTTGCAAATATTTTACGTTGCAAATATCTAGCAAAAAGTCGCCGACTGTCGGCGATTGATGTTTCCATTAACTGTTGTCGCATCGGCGACTGTTGTAATTGTTGTAGAAGTTGAACCTGATTCAACTTCTACAACAGTCGCCGACTGTCGCCGATTGGATTACAACAAGCGTTTCCATTAAGTTGTAATTGTTGTAAGACTTGATCGGCGACAGTCGCCGACTGAATTACAACAATTACAACTATATGGAAAGCAGGCTTCAGGAGTCAATCAAATTGCAGAAATGTTGCGTTAAGTCCACTCACGTGACACAGCCATTTAATAATCTATCTATCTATCTATCTATCTATCTATCTATCTATCTATCTATCTATCTATCTATCTATCTATCTATCTATCTATCTATCTATCTATCTATCTATCTATCTATCTATCTATCTATCTATCTATCTATCTATCTATCTATCTATCTATCTATCTATCTATCTATCTATTGTTCACAATTTTCAACAAAAATGCATGTCTGCATGTAATAGATAATAAGCTTGAGCAGCGATCTGTATCTGATTTACAAGGCGAGCTGCAAGCGAGCATCTAAATAGCCATGTTTTCAAACTATTTTTCAAGTTGGAGTGATTTTAGCTTAGTAAATTGAGGAAAAAGTTTATGTAAATCAGGACGAATCTGTATGCGATTTACAGATATTGATTAAATATTCATTTCTTTTGAATTTTCTTCATGAATTTTTAATGAATTTCAGTGATAAGTCTAATTAATTCTCTTTTATTTTCATTCAAACCAAAACTTGCAGGTTATTAAGAAAGGCGTAATGCCTTCCCACAGTGCCGGGAAGGCATTGCCGCTTAATGACCTGAAAATAAGTTCAGCTATATAATAGTAATAATTTATTATTGATTTTGATTTCAAGGTTTTCTATTTCTGTGGCTTACTACGGCCTGGCACTCAACGTTTCAAGCCTCGCAGGAAACAAATACCTGAACTTCCTCATCAGCGGGGTGTTTGAGCTGACGATCACCGTAATAACCGCATTTGGTTTGCAAAGGTTAGTGATTTTTACTATACTATACGTAGGCGTTGACTGGGTGACGATGACGGTGACGGTGACGGTGACGGTGATGGTGACGGTGACGATGACGATGGTGATGACGGTGACGATGACGGTGACGATGGTGATGACGGTGACGATGACGGTAACGATGACGGTGACGACGACGATGGTGATGACGGTGACGATGACGATGACGATGACGGTGACGATGATGATGACGGTGACGATGACGGTGACGATGACGATGACGATGACGGTAACGAGGACGGTGACGATGGTGATGGTGATGACGGTGACGACGACGGTGACGACGACGATGGTGATGACGGTGACGACGACGATGACGTGAC
>OZ036011.1:9392509-9400009 GCA_964035015.1 Corallium rubrum
GTGCATATACACAGTCAATGAAAAACACCACGTCCAGATAAGTTTTACAAGTTTTTAAAAAGGTAAGCACGAATATAAGTGGAGCTGTATATCATTCAGGTTTAAGCGAAAACATGAAAACAACACAATGTATTAAACTTTATATAATAGATGCTAGATTAAGTTTAACGGACGAGTGACAATAAAAGGGCTTTTATTTAAACGTATTGCCGGTCTTGGAACTTAATACAATGAAGCCAATCAGCAAAATAAATATACAAATCCCCTACCTGAGTTACCACAAACACTGCCAAGCGTTTAGTGTCTTTAGTATCGACTTCAGGTTTTCTGGTTTCTCTTCAAGATATATTAAACCGCCGTTTGTTGTTTTAGTAGAGCGGGCTCCATTTCGTTTCTTTCGTTTCGCAAAATATAGCCATAGATTTAGTTTAAAATGTTGTGGTGCTTCTTTGTCAGTCACCAGTACAACAATTCTTACCGCACGACACCCTACGACGTATATATATATATATATATATAAACAGCTCCCAGATTTTCGTCTGCCTTGCTTTTTCTACACGCGTGTAAAATGAACTCCACGCGTGTCGAGATTAGCACCCTCACCGGGCTCTGGGCCTTCGGCCCGTCGCCCGGCTCGGGGACCATTAATTATTGTCAAATATTAATTATTAGTTCTTATTTACCAATCATTAAGTATTAATCGTCAGTCGCCAACTACAAATTATCAACCACCAATTGCCAATAATTTATCCAACAATTATCTTAATTAGCAATTAACAGTCAATATCCAACAATCAGCAGCCAACGATCAATAATTAACAATTAATTAATCAATTAATCAACCAATCCATTAATTAATTAATTAATTAATTAATTAATTAATTAATTAATTAATTAATTAATTAATTAATTAATTAATTAATTAATTAATTAACCAATCAATCAATCAATCAACCAACCAATTAATCAATTAATTAGACATTAGATTTGTAATTGTTGTAATTCAAATCGCCGATTCGCTCGGATTGAGGACTTCTCGGTTTTGACAAAGTTGAGATGAAATAAGCTTGATATTCAAAAACAAACTGAATGACTAAAACTATGTTTGTGATCATTTTCAGTTTATGTAACGTATAGCAAGCATTATTTACACGCTCAATAACTTTGCCGCTTCAGTCTCATGTTTCGTGAACGTATGACGACAGTTGCAAACATTTGATTTAGTCTAGTCATTTAGTAGATTTCTTTAACGAAATCGAGGTCGTTTTGAAAGGATTTGACCGGTTTTTGTAAATAATTTTGTATTTTACGTTGCAAATATCTGCCATTAACTGTTGTCGCATCGGCGACTGTTGTAATTGTTGTAGAAGTTGAACCTGATTCAACTTCTACAACAGTCGCCGACTGTCGCCGATTGGATTACAACAAGCGTTTCCATAAAGTTGTAATTGTTGTAAGACTTGATCGGCGACAGTCGCCGACTGAATTACAACAATTACAACTATATGGAAACCAGGCTTCAGGAGTCAATCAAATTGCAGAAATGTTGCGTTAAGACCACTCACGTGACACAGCCATTTAATAATCTATCTATCTATCTATCTATCTATCTATCTATCTATCTATCTATCTATCTATCTATCTATCTATCTATCTATCTATCTATCTATCTATCTATCTATCTATCTATCTATCTATCTATCTATCTATCTATCTATCTATCTATCTATCTATCTATCTATCTATCTATTATTATTGTTCTCAATTTTCAACAAAAATGCATGTCTGCATGTAATAGATAATAAGCATGAGCAGTGATCTGTATCTGATTTACAAGGCGAGCTGCAAGCGAACATCTAAATAGCCATGTTTTCAAACTATTTTTCAAGTTGGAGTGAGTTTAGCTTAGTAAATTGAGGAAAAAGTTTATGTAAATTAGGATGAATCTGTATGCGATTTACAGATATTGATTAAATATTCATTTCTTTTGAATTTTCTTCATGAATTTTTAATGAATTTGATAAGTGTAATTAATTCTCTTTTATTTTCATTCAAACCAAAACTTGCAGGTTATTAAGAAAGGCGTAATGCCTTCCCACAGTGCCGGGAGGGCATTGCCGCTTTTTTTCGGGCCAATCAACGCGCGCGGTGCATAATGACCTGAAAACAAGTTCAGCTATATAATAGTAATAATTTATTATTGACTTTGATTTCAAGGTTTTCTATTTCTGTGGCTTACTACGGTCTGGCACTGAATGTTTCAAGCCTTGCAGGAAACAAATACCTGAACTTCCTCATCAGTGGGGTGTTTGAGCTGACGATAACCGTAATAACCGCGTTTGGTTTGCAAAGGTTAGTGATTTTTACTATACGTAGGCGTTGACTGGGTGACGATGATGGTGACGGTGACGATGACGGTGACGATGGTGATGACGGTGACGATGACGATGACGTGACGATGACGGTGACGATGGTGATGACGGTGACGATGACGATGACGGTGACGATGACGATGGTGATGACGGTGACGATGACGATGACGGTGACGGTGACGATGACGGTGACGGTGACGGTGACGATGACGATGACGATGACGATGACGGTAACGAGGACGGTGACGATGGTGATGGTGATGACGGTGACGACGACGGTGACGACGACGATGGTGATGACGGTGACGACGACGATGACGTGACGGTGACGATGGTGATGACGATGACGGTGACGATGACGGTGACGATGACGATGGTGGTGACGGTGACGGTGGCGATGACGGTGACGATGACGGTGACGGTGACGATGGCGGTGACGATGACGGTGACGGTGACGGTGACGATGGTGGTGACGGTGACGGTGACGGTGACGATGGTGGTGACGGTGACGGTGACGATGGTGGTGACGATGACGGTGACGATGGTGGTGACGGTGACGATGACGGTGACGATGACGGTGACGATGACGGTGACGATGGTGGTGACGATGACGGTGACGATGGTGGTGACGGTGACGGTGACGATGGTGATGACGGTGACGATGACGATGGTGGTGACGGTGACGGTGACGATGACGATGGTGGTGACGATGACGGTGACGATGACGATGACGATGACGATGGTGGTGACGATGACGGTGATGGTGACGGTGACGATGGTGGTGACGGTGACGATGGTGGTGACGATGACGATGGTGGTGACGATGACGGTTATGGTGACGGTGACGATGGTGGTGACGGTGACGATGGTGGTGACGGTGACGGTGACGATGGTGGTGACGATGACGGTGACGGTGACGATGACGATGACGGTGACGATGACGGTGACGATGGTGATGACGGTGACGATGACGATGACGGTGGCGGTGACGATGGTGATGACGGTGACGATGACGGTCACGGTTACGATGATGATGACGGTGACGATGACGATGGTGATGACGGTGACGGTGACGATGGTGATGACGGTGATGGTGACGATGACGGTGACGATGACGGTGACGGTGACGGTGACGGTGACGGTGACGGTGACGGTGACGGATGATGATCGTGATGATGATAATGATAATCATGGTAATCCTGATGATAATGATAATTGTGATAGTAAAATCTTTATGTTTAAATCACCCTGTAGGTATGGTCGCCGTAAGCCTTTGTGTTTGTATTCTATTGTCGGTGGGATAACTTGTATAGCAGCTGGTGTATTGCCTAACAATGCAGGTAAGAGATTGGTTAGCGTTCAAGATTAGTTAGGTGAGACAGAAAATCCCATATGCCATCCATGTCATGTCTTACGCCCAAACTATAGAGCGTTTTCACTCACGTGTTCGGTGGCCCATTGGGGTGGTGAAACAATACGAAATATTTGAATAAGAAAGAGCTAATTCCCATACCGTACACCAATATGGCCGCCATTTCATTGTTTTGGTACACCAATATGGCCGCCGTGATGTAAGATGAAAACGCTCTATACACACAGTTACTTCATTACGTAGTATTTCTCAAACTCATTAATAATTCATAAGATAGAAACAAAGGAAATCAGTACCGAAGTTTGTTCGTTATTTCCAAAGTTGGCGACGAACTTCGCAAGTTAGTTCCGCATCATTTCAAAGTTCGCTGTTAAAGCATAGAGTAAATATTCGAATAACAACTGATCTTAATACTTTTGGGGGACAAAACCTATATAGTGCTGGATTCGGCAGATTCAAGCGATCATGTCGATATAAATTTTATTTAAATCGGGCGAACAGAAAATAGTTAAACATGTTTTGAAACACACGTCTCCCAATGTAATACGACACCCACATTATATCTAGACATGCAAACAGCCAAACAGGTAAACATATTCATATTTGTGGCGTTATTCGCTACTTATTACTTGCGTTTTGTAGTTGTTGGACTAAGCAGCAAGCCGTTAGCGAAAACACTACTGAAGTATCAGCTTGATTTACTCGTATTATTTAGATTTACAATTATTTCATGTGGGTGTCGTATTTACATAATTTAAATAAATTTTATATCGAAATGATCGCTTGAATCTGCCGAATCCAGCACTATAGGTTTTGTCTACCGAAAGTATTAAGATCCGTTGTTATTCGAATATTTACTCTATACGTTCAACAGCGAACTTTGAAATGATGCCGTGAACAACGAACTTCCGAAGTTACGAACTTCGGAAGTTCGTTTCGAAGTTCGCAACTAACTTGCGAAGTTCGTCGCCAACTTCGGAAATAACGAACGAACTTCGGAACACAATCGGCAAAAGTTATGTGAAATCCTCTGTAGTAATTCATAAGATATAAACAAAGGAAATCAGTACCGAGACGGAGGTTTGGATATCCGAAGAAGAAATTGCATAAATTAAACGACCATGCAACTTTCACCTTGATTTTCTCTTTAAATACTGATTCGTTTGAGAAGCAATATACATGTAGTCTCGCCTCTTAGGTTTAATGGACATAAAGCACTTTAATGTTCCTGTATGCAGAACTGATCGAGAGTTTCATTCCGTCTGCAGCAACTATACGATGCGAAATGATTTTTATCTTTAATATTTCTAATTTCATCTATTTATTTATCATATGTATTTTATTATATAAGTTTAGATATATACCTTTTATTTGTAAAACCATTGTAATTCAGTGTTTTGGCTGCAAAATTGGTTATTAAATATACATTACATTAAAACACTCGAAAGAGTGTTTCAGGCCGAGTTTATTAAGCAACTTCGAGGACTGAGGTGTTTGGATATTGGATGAAACACTCTTCCTTGTGTTTGATCTATTACTTGGATGTTCTTTATTGGCAGGTTTCCATTTATTTATTTAATAACAACAATAACAATAACAATAACAATAACAATAACAATAACAATAACAATAACAATAACAATAACAATAACAATAACAATAACAATAACAATAACAATAACAATAACAATAACAATAACAATAACAATAACAATAACAATAACAATAACAATAACAATAACAATAACAATAACAATAACAATATACACAGTAAATAATTTGGCAGGGTTACCGCAAGACTTAGTGCCAATTACTGCGGGCCCAAAATATAAATAACAACAACAACAACAATAACCACATAGTCAACACGAAAACAACTAACAACGACGCGTTTTCGGTGTGTGAACAAACGAAAGTCCGACCCTGACATTCATGACCCTGTCACTGAGCTTAATCCTAACCGTAAAATATTTCGGTTTTATTATACAACTGCATTAAAAACTGTCCAAATAACGCTAAAAATGAGTACAAATATACAGTGACATTTGGATAGTTAGTTATTTGGATAGTAGAAAATCGGTTTGACAGATTTTGTTAGCCAATCAAATTTATCACTCGGGAACTACTTCATGTATGCTTATTATTTTCTCCTGGTTTTGTCCTGGTGCAAGTCACGCTACTTCTCTGGCCTTTTTAGAGTTTTCTTTTTCCATAAAAAGTTGTTGATCAGAGCAGTTGTATAATAAATCTCTTATAAGATGTTTTGGTGTGTAGTATCGCTGTCAATTTTTACTCGTTGTTTGTATGGCACAACTCGTAAAAATATACAGCGATACTACACACCAAAACATCTATAAGATATAAGTTCATACACCGACAAAGCCTCCAAAACATAACAGTACAGTTCCTACATACAACACGATATCGGTGTTGTGAGACTACGGACACAATTACACTTAGGACAGATAGTTTTATAAGAACGAGGATCATCCACGTTATAACATATACATGTGTGTAAAGACGAAATATAGTACTTAAACATTATGGACTTAAACGAAGACAGACTGTCCGTATCTAACTTCCATGGTTTACATATATTCTATATTATTTATTTTTGTTGTCAGATTATGTCCGAAACATCGCCACTTCATTAGCAGTATGTGGAAGGATTTGCATCGCTGGAATTTTCTCAATAATGTTCATATACACATCGGAATTATATCCAACTGTGATCAGGTAAAAAAAAGAGACTTTGCATTACTTTACTTTACTCTATAAATAAATAAAGCAAAGTAAAACAAAGCAAAGCAAGAAAAACATATTACGCCAACAAACGCAGAAATTTTGAAGATGGACGTAGTAGTTATAAGTCGTCGGAAAGGTAAATAATATACACTTCATGTCTGCTCCCGAGGGAAACAGTTGGTTTTGTTTTCCCGCGAGTCTTGATATTTCACGAGACGAAGTCGAGGGAAACATCGAGACTCGAGGGAAAACAAAACTAACTGTTTCCCGAGTACTCCCGAGGGAGCAGACATTAAGTGTTTTGTTATATAGCTTGAGTTTCGCTGAATAATTTCGACGTTTATCAAGGGAAAGTACACAAACGAAAAGACAAACTGAAAGACTTACCAAAACATTTCGCCTGGCTCTGTAATTTTCACATCAAATAAACAAATATGAGTCTCAGAACAAAAGAAGAGCAATACATTTCTCCAGTTAATCTTCACACATGCTTTGAAGACCTATAAATATTCTTTTTTTCTTATCAAACAAGCTTTTGTCTATAGGAAACCGTGAAGAGTTCAAAGTTCTAGCGGTCAACAATTGAAAACTTATATTGCCCGAGCAGGCAATAAGTTCTCAATTATTGCCCGCTCGGTAGACATTGAACTTTAGCTAAGGTCATGTGACCACAAACCAACCAATGACAGTCATCGTTGTATGCAGCGAAACTCTATAGCTATATAACAAAAATAGTTGTACAATACCCTGGTTGCTATGCGTGTTTTCATTGGTTGTTGCCCATGATCTGTTAGAGGACAGACACATGATCACGTCAGATCACGTCAGCTGACTTGCTTTATTTCTTCTTCATGCCCCAAAATCCGACAAGAGTTCCGATAAAAACCTTTTAAATTTTTGTATTGTATAAAACAAATAGATTCCATTTTTTGTTGCCTGTTCAGTTATAAATGCACAGAAGACGTAACAACGTGGTAAGAGCATCAGTGAACTACTCGACTGCGTCACAGA
>OZ036011.1:9402509-9440009 GCA_964035015.1 Corallium rubrum
TTAAATCCAGAGGGCTTCACTCGGGCCGACTTAAGAACAAAGCGTTTCATTTTGTTCAAAAAATTTCTTCGCAGTTCGATTTCGAGATAAATGTCCAACAAAACGGTGTCAGCGTTTTTTTATTCATTGCCTGGGTGCGAATTTGTGACTTATTTTGTCCGAATGTTGGTCGAAAAACAGCATTTTTAACTTTGGTCGTCAATAAAATCGGAAAAACTCAACATATCACAAAACGCTGACACCGTTTTGCTGGAAATTTATCTCGGAATCAAACTACAAAAAAAGATTTTGAACAAAATAAAACGCTTTTCACTCGAGTCGCTCCGAGTGAAGCCCTCTGGTTTTAATTAAAAAAATCACAACTATTAACGGTTTGTGTTTATCGCGAAACCAAAGACACCATTGTATTCTACAAATTAATAGCTTTCTAACGATATCTATTTTATTTTTGTGGCATAAATTCTGACGAATTGAGAACGCTTTACATGCAGGAATGACCCTGCAAACCTTAACCTTAAGTTGGTTTTGAAGCTAAAACAATAATAATTACAGTTCTTGGAATTCTGCAAAGGCTCGATGCGTTTACAAGGTGCTGATTTTCACCGTGACCTTGTCGAGGCATATCAAGGCGCTCCAGGCAGCCGCCATACGACACAGTTCAGACCACGGATCACAGGCACAGCTAAGACCTAGGTGTTGATTTTACGGAGGGAGGAAAACCGGAGAACGAAAACCAGTGCGAATGCATCCCGATTGGTCTAAGACTATGTGCACACGGTAACGGTTCCGATCGTTTTCGTATTGTTTCAAGTAGTGAGCTGATTGTTCCCGATTCCCTTGAGAACAGTAAACAATACGGAAACGTTACCGCGTGCACATGCATACACGCGTAGAAACGCATAAATTGTTCACTGTTGTTAACAGGCGTGAACAATGTTGTGCGTAAAAGACCTGAACGATGTTGTATTGCATGCACCCCGTAAACAAGTTGTCAACAAATTGTTCACTTATAGTCCAAACAACTTGTTCACGGATAAATCAACACTGAGTCAACCAACGACGTTGTTCGCACATGATACAACATGTTGTAACAGCATGATGAACTAACAAAGCTGAACAACAATGTTACAACAATTGTGAACATGACTGGTGTATCAACACGTCCTTCGGTTGTTTCAACATGCGTGAACAACTGCCGTTGTTTCATGAAGCTGTAACGACATGATGAAATAATGATGAACAATATTGTTAATTCATCAAGGTTGTTCACACATGATAACGACGTTGTTACAGCATTGTTCAGGCAACAATGCTGTAACAACTTGTGAGATTTTTACGCGTGTAGTCTTAAGGCCTGTTTATATGATCCCGGTGTACCGGGATGTCCCGGTTGCCTGGGATGAATTTCATCCCGGGTTTATATGGAGTAAACAAAGTGCTCGTCCCGGTTGACCGGGATGAATTTCATCCTGGGTCAAAAAGCGCGAGGAAATGGACAAAAAAGCAAAAACTCACCCTAATTTTACGGCACAGCTCGTAAAAATATACAGCGATACTACACACCAAAACATCTAATAAGATATAATTATTTCACTTTTATTCAGTGTTTTGCCTTTACACCTGACGGTTTGGACGAAATTCTGACCGTAATACATGATTAAAAGTTACAAGCATTGTAGTTCGGTAAACTTTATCCCGGTGTACCGGGATGTCGCGTTTATATGGGAAAAATCTGTCCCGGTGTACCGAGATCTCGGTTGCTTCAATATATAAACGCAACCGCGAAAATAACAGTAAATTGTCTACAAGCCGAGATCCCGGTATATCCTTAAAGCCGGTTTTCCACTAGGCGACATTTTTCGCGCGAAGCGACTTTTTTCGAGCGGAATAATTCGCGCGAACAACTTAGTATTTTCCACGCTAGAAAAGGCGCGAAATCTCAAAACAAAATGCCGGCAATAAACGCCAGACGCCTTCTGCTTTTGAGGAATAATATTTTACGTTTATTGTTGCTGAGAAGACGTCAAAAGCGACTTCGAAAGTATAGGAAAAGATTTTGGGTTCGACGGGTTTATGCCGAGCGAAAACAGAAAGGAGAATATCATCTTCTCGTGAAAGAGCTTAAGCTTTACGACCAAGAATACTTTTTTCAATGTTTTCGCATGTCACCCACTACATTCGAGCAACTTATCTCTTGGATAGGGCCACATCTTTTAAAAATTACCACTAAAATGCGAGAGCCGATTGGCCCTAGAGAACGACTTTGTGTTTGCCTAAGATATTTGGTTACTGGGGATGCACAAATAACCATTGCAGCTAGTTACAGAATGAGTCCTGCAGTTGTTGGTCGAATAATTAATGAGACATGTGGACTGTTGTGGAAAACCCTTATTGAAAAAGGTTACCTCAAACACCCATCTACAGAAAAAGAATGGAAAGCAATTGCAAAGGAGTTCGAGCAGTATTGGAACTTTCCTAACTGCATTGGAGCGTTAGATGGTAAGCATGTAGTAATGCAAGCACCAGCTAGATCAGGATCAACTTATTTTAACTACAAGAAATCATTCAGTATTGTTCTCATGGCTATATGCAATGCAAGGTACCAATTTACTATGGTTGACATAGGAGACATTGGAAGACAAAGTGATGGTAGTGTTTATGGTTGTAGTCATTTAGGTTTTGCCATTGAAAATAATCAACTTAACATTCCTAAGCCAACCAAACTACCTAATTCTGAAAAAATTCTTCCATATGTGTTTGTTGCTGACAATGCATTTGGTTTAAAAAAACACATGATGAAGCCTTTCCCTTCACAAGATTTACCACTTGATGAGCGTGTATTTAATTACAGGCTCTCGCGTGCACGAAGAATCATCGAAAACACGTTTGGAGTAGCAACGAGTAGGTTCAGAATATTTCGTAGACCAATCATTGCAAATGTGGAAAAGGTAACATTGGTAACAAAAGCTGTTGTTGCTCTACATAACTTTCTTATGGCAAGTAATTCTTCAAATGGGTACAGATATTGTCCTACAAATTTCATAGACCAAGAGAGCCCATCGGGTCTAGCAGCAGGGGAATGGAGAAATGACACAAATGACATTATGGGCTTACAGCCAATTGGCAGAACTGGTTCAAATAATTATTCAAGAGATGCAGCTTCAGTTAGACAAGGATTTAAAGAATACTTCAACTCCGAGGGAGCAGTGGAATGGCAATGGGAATTAGTTACTCGAACTGTACATCCTTATGATAGTTATTTGGACAGATTATAATAAGACTTCTGAAGAGCAAAATTAAAACAAAACAAAATGTCCAAAAACAATTACAAAAATGTTGAATAATATTATTTCATTTTATTTGTATTTAAAAAACATACAATGTTTCTTTGTTCAAAGCTCTAATATGTACTGCAAACTTAATTATAAAAGTAAAAACAGTATTTATACAGGAACTTCTGATAAGATCTGCCAAATGCACAAATATAACTGTATAACTGCCCAAATATAGGTCAAAGGGTTGCTATCCATTTATCGGAAGTTTACAGTATGTAAGGGACTGGTCATTAAATATGGAGAGGGGGGGGGGAGCTGGAGGAGAAATTTTTTTTTTGGAAAATTTTCCCCCCCCCCCCCCCCCCACTTATATGAATATTAATTTCAATTTCAATACCCCCCCTTTAAAACTTTTAACAATTTCAGGACACACACCCCCCCCCCCCCCCCCCCACTTATATATTGAAAGGTCCCCAGATATAAGCCCTCTGCTTATAAGCCCATGCAACTTCTTACAAAATTGTATATTCTAGAGCTTATAAAAACCATTACCACATGACAATTTCAAAAAATAAAGAATAATACAAACTCTGAAAAAATCATCTTATAGAACTCAAGATTCGAGTTAATACAATAAGACGAGAGAGATTAGAGTGATATTTCAACTTTATTCCAAAGTCACTGCCAAACCAATACTGGAATAAAGTCGAAATATCACTCTTATCTCTCATCTTATCTGTATTAACTTGAATCTTGAGTTCTACAAGATGATTTTTTGGGAGTTCATTTTATTCTTTACCTAGAGCTTATATCTGCAGTTTTCGATAAACATTGATATTTAAAGAAAGTATATATGCATAAAAACGTTCAGATTTATTCCAGTTTAAAAATCATGACATTTATCATTTGATAAAAATACTTTTAACATATTTTTCATGATTTTTCTTATGGTGTTAATCTACCTAGGTTTATAGTTGGTGCATTGTTCATTTTGAAAATCAGGTATTATATTAAATATATTGAAATGTTTGCATGGTGTAAGAAGTGTCCATTGTCCTTCTGCATGCTGTTGAAAAACTGAATACCCCCCATGCTGTTGAAAAACTGAATACAGTACCCCCCTTTTTTATAAAAAATTTTTTGGGACCCCCCCCTTCACAATACCAAAAAATCTCAGGACCCCCTATTTCTCCTCCAGCCCCCCCCCCCCCCTCCATATTGAATGACCGGTCCCTTAAATAGCATAAAAACATTTTAAACTGTAACGTTATTAACAATATGAAAGTGAAGTTAAACAAACAAAGAGTTACTGTTCCTCAAATTCTATGTCAAACAATAGCTGGCTTACTTTAATCATAGCCAATCTTTTTTTCTTTAATGGCAGAGCACTAATGATGGGAATTAGGCTCTTACAATAGAGCGATGTTTCATCATTGGACTCTTCCTTTGAAAAAGAGTCATTAATTTGCTTATCTGTCATCTCCAACTGCTTAAGAATAGCTGTGTCAATAGCATCCTGACGTGTTTTGAAGCCATGACGACTATTTGGAGGTGGATAAAAATTTTCGGCAGCTTTTCGTTTTGTAGGAGTAGAAGTTGATGGTGTATCATCATCACATGTAATTTTTTCAGCTGAAATGGGACTGGGTACTAGGTTACTTTCTGTTGGCTTGTTTGCAGTTTTCTCATACAGAAATCTCATTTGCTCAAAGTATTTACATTTTGGTAATGCTGAAGCTGGAGCACCAGACCTATTCATCCGTTGTCTTTTGTCCAAGCATTTCTTTAAGTTATCTTTCAAATTTTTTAGTTGTCTTTGCAAAAACTCAACTAAAATGACAAGAGATGGTACATTAATTGTAATTAAGTACATTTGGCAAAGAAACAAATATCCAACCTAGCTGCATCAATGCACACACACACACACACACTATATATATATATATATATATATATATATATATATATATATATATATATATATATATATATATATATATATGCATATGTACTGTAAACTTCAAAATATACATAGCCAAATATAATAATAGCCTGTAAACAGAAAGAATGTCTGCTTGCAGGCTAGATATAATATAATTCCATATAATTCTAAATATAAATGGTGTGGTTTTGTGAAAACTGACAGTCAGCATTTGTGAATTTGAATGATTTGGAATCGTGCATGCAATGAAAACTGACAGTCAACATTTGTGAATTTGAATGATTTGCAATCGTGCTAAGTCCTGTTGGTGTCAATTTTTGTTCAAGAAGAACTGTCTGAGATGTGGAGAACTTCTTTATGAACTAACTGGTTATAATCAATGATCAATTGGTTGAGATTATTTGATTATTTTCCATGATCGATTATGAAATTTTAACTGATTAAATCCCAACACTGCATCACAATCAGAGACTGGATGTGGGATATAGTATACCACACTGCTAATAGACATGCTCAAAAATATTATGTGTCACATAAATGCACATACATACTATATACATCAGACATAGGTAAACTGATTATACTGTGAAGTGTGAACCCAGTTGTAAACCCCTATTAGTTAAACCCTTATCAACTCCTTATAAAGTTATATGAGCCTTTGACTTAAGTAGAATCTTTCATTTCCCTATACACCAAGTTGAATATTATTAAAAACTTGTGTCAGTGTCAGTGGTTTGAAACCTAAGAGTCTCAACTTGATAAGTTAATTTGTCCTGCATTTATAGCCAGAGTAAAATTACCAAAGATTCAGAACATTAGTATGACTGTACTAACTGACTAAAATGGTATGGCTCTGCAAGGTTTATAGTGATTTGGCTTCTTAACTTTAAATGTGGAGACCTTTATAGGAACATTTTAATAGACAATAATCATTAATCACACTATTTTAACCAGTACAATTTAACCTGTCACTTTTCGTTTAAAACAATTTGTAATTTGTCAAGATCTAAGCTGAAGTTATATTTAAACTCACCATCCTTGTTAAAAACCGCTCCAACCTTGATCCACGCATTTTGTTTAGTCGGCCTGTTCTTGTACGATTCGGAGTTGATATCCCACAGACATCTATATTTCCTCACTTCCTCCAAAAAAATGTCTTTGTCGAAATCAACAACATCAGCAACAACATCCGCAGCCACCTGAAAATTTACGTCGTCCTCGTCCTGAATCGGCTGAAGAGCCTGAATGTCTTCTTCGAATTGATCTACAGAGTTGTTCAGTGCAAATTCTTCGTCCGCCATTTTTACATTTGCCGCGACTGGTGTTGACCATTTTGTGAAATTTGATTGGCTAGCGCCTTTTTTCGGCGTAAAAAAGTAGGATTCAATCGAACTCGATTTTTCGCTACGGCGAACGGTTCGAGCTGCCTTGTGCACATTTGGCGAACTTTCGTGCGACATAGTAATGACGTAATTTGTAAAATGCGCATGCGTGTCAGCGAAAAATGTCGCTTCGCGCGAAAAAATTCGCAAGTGGAAAACCGGCTTAAAACAAGATCTAATGGCCCATTTCCACTCAGGAGAATTTTCCTCCGACAGGACATTTTTTTTGTCTCAAACTCATTAGTTCTACAAGACAAAGGGAAATTTCCTGTCCAAGGAAAATTCTCCTGAGTGGAAATGGGCCTTAATACCGCTGGATAGCTTATCCGGTGGATAAGTTCTACCTATTAGTGAACCACATTATTCGTGCTTTAAACAATCTAATTCCACCCTGCATTGATTAACGACTTGTGTATCACTGACAGTATATACTGGCATTGCAGTTAAAAGTTAAGTTTAGTTTTTCAAAACATTGATATAGCAATGTTCACTCGTTAAGTCTTATTCACCTTAAGGCTAGTTTCCACTCAGGAAAATTTTCCTCAGGACAGGAAAGTTTTCTTTGTCTTGTGAGCTCTTGGGCAGAACTAATGAGTTTGAGACAAAAGAAAATGTCCTGTCCAAAGAAAATTTTCCTGAGTGGAAATGGGCCTTAAGGCTAGTTTCCACTCAGGAAAATTTTCCTCAGGACAGGAACGGACAGGAGAGTTTTCTTTGTCTTGCGAGCTCTCGGTCGGAACTAATGACTTTAGCACAAAGGAAACTTTCCTGTAACTTTCCTGTTTACAGATAACGTGTCGATTAATATAGCCCATAATTGGCAAAAATGACAAAAAGACCTTTCCTCTGATTATAAGTCAACGTTCGTTGGCTACAATGGCCGTATTAAAATCATGTTTATTTGCATTTATTTTAATTTGTACCCCGTGGGGTGCTATTCCGCGCCCAGACCAGAACACTGGTAGATATCAATGCTATAAGATTACATACAACTAAACAACGACGGTCGACATGGGGGCACACTTGTCCAAAGACAAAAACGGTGACTTCTCCGACGAAATCTCTTTTCTCGAGAAAGCAGTTGCTGTTGAAGAAACGAAGAGAGACGTTCTCAAAAATTTGGACTGTTTTGTGCTAGACAACTCAATCAGAGAAAGCACTGTCGGTCAGCTTCGTGGGCATACGATCGACAATAAATGGATCATCTACAATACAGTGAAGAGATGCGGCTTCAAGCACATTATTGTGGCCGCCTTCTCGCACATGACCCGTGTCGACGATGAATTCGTGCAAGAATTACGCGACAAAGGAGAAGATATGTCAACTCTTTATTCCTTTACGGAGATCACTGAGGGAGTAACGAATGGCGTTCTTGATACTGAAACCATTCCGGTTGCCTTGGGAAAGATGAAGAAATTTGGCCTCCCCAACGCCATCATCGAGATTGATCTCGCAGACACCAACGTTGACTGGGAGAGCAAGTTCCCCGTTGAGAAACTCTGCCAGCTTCTTCTCAAGCGAATCGTCTGGATACAAGAGAACTTAGCTAAGGATGGGGATTCGTGCTGGTAAACTTTCGTGACTTGCCCATGGCTATGTTGAAGAAACCACAACGTGTTCTCAAAGTGTTAAAATACCTTGCTACCTTGCCTGAAGACAAGCGACCGTTTGGCGTCGTTTATGAAGATCCTTCTGGCAAAACTCTTCCAGAAGTGTTAGGAATCTGGACGGTCACTCTTCGAAAGGTTATGGATGAAAATGGCTGGAAATCGGGCAAGCTATTGGTTTATGTTCATGAAAAGTGGGGTCTGGCAAACGCGACACAGCTGCGGTGTCTCAGTAACGGAGCCAATGGGATCTGGAGCAGTATTTGCGAGGAAGGGGCAGCTATGGGTCACGCTTGTTCCAGTGTGACCTTGATGAATCTGGTCCGTATGGGAAACAAAGTTGTCCTGGATCGCTACATCTGTTCCGAGCTGAGAAAAGCTGCCCAAGAAGTGACAAGAATCACGACGAACCAATCCGCTCATCCGAAGCAAGTTGTGTACGGCGAGCGCGCTTTGGACATAATCTTTGACCTACACGAACGCGAGTTGGGGGAGAAAGAGTTCGACATTGCAAAATTCTTCGGCGAGAAACCACCAATGCGTATTACGTCGTTGGCGAGCTTTGAGATGATTCAAGAACAACTGGTACAGCTGTTTGGCGAAGATCCGCAATTCACAATCGAGCAAGCAAAGAATATGCACGAAGTTATCATTGAAGATATGAAAGACAACAGGAAGGAAGAATACATGAGTGAAGTGGGCATCGCGTTGCTGTTCGATCGATCGGGAGGAAAGATCACCGAAGCCATGAACGAAATCATCTTCGCGAATACAAAAGAAGATGAAACTGGTACTCGTGAGGTTCTTCTCAACGAAGTTCGCCAAAGATGGGATGAATGGGATCTACGAGACGAGGTCCAGGGTGACGAACGGTTGCAATTCGATTCTTTCTATCACGGTTTCATGGCTCCGTATTTCGGTTGCTTTCGCTGTGATGACACAAAAAAGGCCATGCTTGCCATTGATATGGACAACGATGGTTACATCGACTGGTCTGAATTTCGGCTTTACTTGGTATGGGCTCTTCGCCAGTACCCGAATGAGATCAACGATGTGGATCAATTGCTTGATATTGCTTTTAAGAAAGGTATCATTCCCGCCATGCAGGACGAGATGCTTAAACCGAAAAAATGAACAGACACTTTAGACACTTAGCATAATGATTCATTTTAATACCTGCAAGAGGGCGCTTTTTTAACTTTTTAGCAAAACATCTAGGAATTGTGAAGAAATATTAATAGAGAGCTTAAGCAACAGACGTTTTAGAGCCACGGACGGCGTTGTAATTCAATAGCATTTTTCATTCAAAACAATGATAATGAGCAATTTAAAATTCCGAAAGCAAAGTAACGCCGTTCAACACAAGACGTCATTGAGAGCATTTTCACGTTCTTGAGACGACGGGAACTTCTAGAACGTTGAGGCCTGTCATCGTTGTTTTACTACAATGAGACATACTTTTAAAGTAGACTGAAACTTGTATTTTAAGGGAGATAATTTCATTACATTACAATATAAAATAAAGGAATAAAGATGAAATTTAAGCTAAAAAGCTAACAGTTTACATATGTGATTATTCATAGCCTTTGTTTTGGGTAAAAACGTCTTTTCAAAGAATACGCGGTTCAGTAGTTCTGTTAACAGGCCTGCGGCAACAGACCTGTTGCAACTTTTCGCCCACAGAGCCGTAGCAATTTGTTGAAACATTCCGCAACAAGCCTGTTGACGACAAAGAATAACAAGCCTGATAAAACAAATTCCAGCAAGTCTAATGCAATCAACAATTCTGTTACAACTTGTCTCAACAGACTTGTTGCCAGTTGTCGCCCACAGAGCCGTAGCAATTTGTTGGCATTCCGCAACAAGCCTGCTGATGACAAAGAATAACAGGCTTGACAAAACAAATTGCAGCAAGTCTGATGCAATCAACAATGCTGTTACAACTTGTCCCAACAGACTTGGTGCCAGTCCTAATTGCAAGTCTGCACTAAGCTGATAACAACCTGCGGCAGACGTATTACAAACAATCGGTCTTGGATTGTCACAACAAGCTGAAATAAAAAGAGAAAACGCGCTACTGATACATGACAATTTGCCGATACAAGTTAGTAGTGGTAACAGGAATTTTTTCCCCGAAGCTGCGATAGCACGTTTCTTTTTTATATCAATACTGCATTGAAATACAGTATACAGCAACATTTTCTGTTTATTATGAACAACATAATATAATAACGGTTCATTATAGCAGAGAGAAAAACGTTTATTTCAAGTTTAGTACTTACTATACGTCCTTGTGTGGGTAAAAATTCAAAACGTTTTTTCGTGAACAGAAAAGTGTTTGAAACAAAGAAATAAATAACCGTTAGAAAACAATAATGAAAAACAATCGCTGCTAAACTATAGTTTTTGCTATTCATTCAAACTATAAATGTTCAGAAGAATTAAAGACACGACATTATTCTGGTCGGTTTCTGCATTATATTTTACAACATACAAAGACAGCCGTAGCGGTCAGACATGTCGAGACATCACTAACGCACTAGACATCACTAAAGACATCACATCACTTGCAGCAAGCCTGTTGACGACAGCATTTTTGCAGGTCTGTCGCAACAACTTACAACAAGCCTGTTGACAACTTGTTGCAGACTTGTCACGACAAGCCACAACAAGCTGAGCGAACGCATCCAGGTTCAGACTTATTGACGACAAGTTGTATCAAGGCAGGCAACAGACTTGTTACAACTTGTGCGTTTCTGGCCGTGTGCAACTTGTGCGTTTCTGGCCGTGTAGTTGGCAAGGCTCATCTTCTGCAGGAGAATGAGTTTTATCAATGGGCTTGACATTTGGGCTGACCAGGAAAGAAGGGGAGAAAGAAGGAAAGGAGCTTTGGGAGGAGTGAGGGAAGGAGGTGCAGAGGCGTAGCCAGAAGGGGGCCCAGGGGCCACTGACAAAAGTACTGCCACCTGAGAAAATTTGGTTTCATATGCCTCAGTTAAGCTGCCCCCCCTTCCCCCTAGGTTTTTTCTGGGCCCCCTTGACAAATCCTGGCTACACCTCTGAGGAGGTGAAGACGGTAGGAAGGAAGGGAGCAAGGAGGGAGGGAGGGAGGGAGGAAAGGAAGGAAAGAAAGAAGGTAGAGGAAAGAAGAAAGAAGCCGAAGAAAGGAAGGGAGAGGAGGATGGGTAGGAAGAGAAGGAGGAAGAGAGGATGGGAGGAAGGACGGGAATTAGAAGAAGCGGGGATAGCGGAAGGGGACGAGTAAATAAAGAAACAAAGGACGGAGGAATCGATGGATGGAAGGATGAAAAGAAGGAAGAAATGGCGGCATTTATGGGTCCTTCTGCCAATGGTAGCACCACTGGCATGTACTTAACTACTTATCGCAGGAAAAAAACAATGGCCGGGCGTAGGGCCGAAGGCCCGGAGCCCAGTGAGGGTGCTAATCTCGACACGCGTGGAGTCCATTTTACACGCGTGTAGAAAAGCAGACCATGCCAATTGGTATCTGTGATCTGAATATTTATTTGTGTATATGTGTGGACGGACCTGCGCGGTAAAGAATGTGGGGCACTGGGAACAGTAAAATCTATTCCTGAGAAAAAACTTAAACAACAAAATTTGTTCTTGACAAAAAAACTTCAGTAAAGGCTTTTTCTGAATACGTATATCCCGTTCAAACCATAGAAATAATATACCTAGAATGCGGGCTCCTATCTCCTGTCAGTCGAAAAATTGTCGCCACAAAATGGCGGATTTATAAGGGCAAAATAAAATTTAATTTGGACACCTGTCACGTGACAGAGCACGCATTCTAGGTCTATTATTTCTATGGTTCAAACGGACAGAAACAAATCAACGTTTACGTATAAAGCAGTACAACATCCTTAGCAGAAGAAAACCCGTCACACCGAAACTCGAAAGGAGGAAAAAGCAATAGCGAAAAAAACCAACGAAGAAAAAGGCTGAAAAGGTTAAGCTTACGGGTAAACATTTAGTAGCAATGCTGTTCGAGTTTTCCTGTTTTTAATATATCCTGTCACTAATACAGTTATTTTGTTTTTGATTTCGTGTGTCCTTAAAGTATTTTAAAGGTATCGATCCGTTTAATATGTTTTCGCTTGTAAAACTTAGCGTATCTTGTTTATAATTTGGCATAAAAAAACGATTAAACATATAAATGCTGCATGTTGAAATATTATAGATGCGACTGCATGAAAACAGTTTTTTCAGGTGAAAACAGTTTTAGCACTTCAGATTTTGAAACCAAATTTGTTTTTGCTATTCTACTGAATTTGAAATGCCATGAAATGAATATAACCGTGGCAGCTAGGCAGCTATCCAATGCCTTTGAAAAATGCAAATATTTTAGATGCTCTGGCTTCTTTGTAAACATGGATAGAAAGAACTGTAAAATATAACCCTAATATTTTACTGGTATTTTGACGCTTGCTTCGGTAGCCAGGTGGTAAGATCGTCAGTTCACACGCGAAATGGTCGAGTTCAAACCGTGGTGCGACCTGCATTATTCTTTACCTCAATTTTTTTTCTGAATATTGTCTTGAAAATTTTCTTTGTTAATTATTACGTTTTTCTTTAAAACTTGAGTTAAACGACTTTTTTTATTTCATATATTATACTTTAATTAAAAGTTTAAAACTATATTTTGAATTGTTCCAATGGCTATTTCCATATAAATAAGTTTTTTTATAACAATTATTGCCCAGCAAATAATTCGTAACAAAGCCATGATAAAATCAAAAGTCGTAAGTAAGCATGATAAAAAAATTTTAATAAAGAACTAACGTTTTGTCACTAACCAGCAACATCATCATCAGAGTGATAAATATTTACAAAATTGTCTCAGCTTTATACCTGGGCGATTACAAAAATAGATGTGATAGGAGAATCATAAATGAGGGAGACATCAGAAGTGAAGAGTCATCCGCGAAGGTGAGAAGTCAGAATAACATTAAAGGAAAGGATCTAATATTAGCATTAAGTGATGGATTTATTTTTGATATGAGTAAACTTTCTCGGAGAAGGACATTAAATTCTGAATTACCAGATGATAAAATAGAGAAGTCATCAAACGAGATAGGATGACCAGTTTGACTCACGTGTGTGGAGATACAGCATAAGGCTGATTGAGAAACTTTGTTTCCGGTGTAAGGTGAAATGCCCATATGCTCAGAAGCCCCAATGTGTAAATTTCGGCATGTTTCGCCATTATACAAGGAGTTATGTGTGTTAGCATATGTGTTAACATATTTCTAAGAAATAGTTTACGTGGTGTTTCCACAAAACTTATTTATATTTCCAATCTCCCAATGAAAAAGAGCGCGAAAGTGTGTTTCTAATCAGAGGATTATATCAGAGGGATATTTACAATAATTTGTATAAATGAGGGCGAGGGGTTGTGTTAACATATTTCTAGTATTTATGTATTTACACACCGGCATGATTTTGTTCCGTTTTCAAATTGTATACCCGAGCATCGTGTAAACATGCAGGGTCTTAATGTCTGATCCCTCGGGAACAGTTAGTTTTGTTTTCCTCGAGTCTCGATGTTTCCCTCGACTTCGTCTCGGGAAATATCAAGACTCTCGGGAAAACAAAACTATAATATATTTATATATACATATTATATTTATAGTGCAACACAAATGTGAGGTGGGAGAATTCAAAAGTTTATGTATATATATATATACTTAAAGCCCTCATCAAACGAGAACGCAAGTCATCGCAAGTTGGCAGTCACGCTATCTCAGCCAGCCGCTCTGAATAATTTCCCGAAAATATCATGTACCGTGACAAAGTTAAAACTTGTTTAAAACACTCCTGAAACCTTTATTTTGTTAGTTTGGGTGTTCGAACGACCGCCACAGAAATTCGCCAACTTGCGATGACGTGCGTTCTCGTTTGATTAGGCTTAAGGTTAGAAGTGTAGGATTAGAATATCCTTTGTATGATATACCACAATGGCTTTTTAATTAACTTTCTGGTTTAAGTATCTCGTCCTGCATGGCGGGAATGATGCCTTTCTTAAAAGCTACATCCAGCAGCTTATCCACATCGTTGATCTCATTCGGGTACTGGCGAAGAGCCCATACCAAGTAAAGCCGAAATTCAGACCAGTCGATGTAACCATCGTCGTTCATGTCAATGGCAAGCATGGCCTTTTTTGTGTCATCACAGCGAAAGCAACCGAAATACGGAGCCATGAAACCGTGGTAGAAAGAATCGAATTGCAACCGTTCGTCATCCTGGACCTCGTCTCGTAGATCCCATTCATCCCATCTCTGGCGAACTTCTTTAAGAAGAAGATCACGAATACCAGTTTCATCTTTTTTTGTATTCGCGAAGATGATTTCGTTCATGGCTTCGGTGATCTTGCCTCCCGATCGATCGAAGAGCAACGCGATGCCCACTTCACTCATGTATTCTTCCTTCCTGTTGTCTTTCATATCTTCAATGATAACTTCGTGCATATTCTTTGCTTGCTCGATTGTGAATTGCGGATCTTCGCCAAACAGCTGTACCAGTTGTTCTTTGATCATCTCAAAGCTCGCCAACGACGTAATACGTATTGGTGGTTTCTCGCCGAAGAATTTCGCAATGTCGAACTCTTTCTCCCCCAAGTCACGTTCGTGTAATTCAAAGATTATGTCCAAAGCGCGCTCGCCGTACACAACTTGCTTCGGATGAGCGGCTTGGTTCGTCGTGATTCTTGTCACTTCTTGCGCAGCTTTCCTCAGCTCGGAACAGTTGTAGCGATCGAGGACAGTTTTGTTTCCCATACGAACCAGATTCATCAAGGTCACACTGGAACAAGCGTGACCCATAGCTGCCCCTTCCTCGCAGATACTGTTCCAGATCCCATTGGCTCCGTTACTGAGACACCGCAGCTGTGTCGCGTTTGCCAGACCCCACTTTTCATGAACATGGACCAATAGCTTGCCCGATTTCCAGCCATTTTCATCCCTACCCTTTCGAAGAGTGACCGTCCAGATTCCTAACACTTCTGGAAGAGTTTTGCCTGAAGCATCTTCGTAAGTGATCCCAAACGGTCGCTTGTACTTCAATACCTTGAGAACACGTGGTTTCTTCAACATAGCCATGGGGAAGTCACGAAAGTTTACCAGCACGAATCCATCCTTAGCTAAGTTCTCTTGTATCCAGACGATCCGCTTGAGAAGAAGCTGGCAGAGTTTCTCAACGGGGAACTTGCGTTCCCAGTCAACGTTGCTGTCTGCGAGATCAATCTCGATGATGGCGTTGGGGAGGCCAAATTTCTTCATCTTTGCCAAGGCAACCGGAATGGTCTCAGTATCAAGAACGCCATTCGTTACTCCCTCAGTGATCTCCGTAAATGAATAAAGAGTGGACATATCTTCTCCTTTGTCGCATAATCCTTGCACGAATTCATCGTCGACACGCGTCGTGTGCGAGAGGGAGGCGACAATAATGTGCTTGAAGCCGCATCTCTTCACTGTATTGTAGGTGACCCATTTATTGTCGAGCGTATGCCCACGAAGCTGACCGACAGTGCTTTCTCTGATCGAGTTATCTAGCACAAAACAGTCCAATTCTTGAGGACCTCGCTGTTTGTTTTTTCAACTGCCAAGGCATTATTTATAAAGGAGATTTCTTCGAAGAATTCGTTCTTTTTGACTTTAGAAAGGATTACCCCCATGTCGACAGTCGCGGTTATCCGACAGTCGCGGTTATTACTGAACAAATTTAAAGTTATATATATATATAAGCCGAAACACGTCGCTGGAAAAATTAGTGTTAATTATTTATAATTAACAAATAAAACATAAAGCTCGGTTCAAACGTGCCTTCATAAGAGTACATACGCAGTGATCATTCGAACACGTACACTTCTTTCATGTTCAAATGACGTCAAAGGTACCTTTATAAGAAAGAGTACATATGCACAGGAGCGGTATGTTTTATTTGTTTTATAAAATAGGAAGAAGCAAAACCAGCTAAAAGAGAGGTAGTTTTTGGAATTTGGCGGGCTTTTCCGCCAGCTGACGCCAGTCTACGCCATTTTACGTCATTCACGGTCTCCAGGTGATCTGAAAACACGGAAAAGGACTGGGACTAGTTGTCAAATAGAAATCCATTTTTCGAATTAAACTATTTAATATCTCGTGAAATATACTTTATTTTGTTCCCAAATTTAGCATAGACTTATCATTTTCAACACTGAACATAAATACAAAGTTTCAACCAGTTTGATAAAGGAAAATGAAAGAAATAAGTTATTCAATACAGCAAAATGGATTTCTATTAGGTTGCTAGTTCCAGGCCTTTCCCTCACGGTCAGATCACCTGGCTATGTTTCTTATAAATGCATGGAGTCCAGCCAATCAGCGTGCGTAGAGGACACCTGGTGTTAAAAGGTTGGGCATTAAAAATAATCTAAATATAGAATAATATAGTTACCGGAATTAAGATAAGGGATTTCTCTTCTCGGGGCCTCGATTTGTTCTGCCAGCATGAGATTACATGCTATCTACGAAAAGATAAATTTCACAACTCTAAGCGGCCGTATATATAGTCAGAGGCTCAATTTTTACTACGGTCAAAGAAAATATAAAGAAATGTGACGAATGTAAATTATAACAATTAGTTAGCATAATTAGTGCGTAAAAGCATGATAATTATAGCAATTGCGGTAAACTCTCCCTTTCCTGTAATACCCTTCCTTTACATAGGTCATGTTTACGTAGTAGTTGTATTTCTATATTTGGCCCAACGCCCAACTTCAGTTTTATATGACATTCCACACCATTGTGCCAGATGATTTCACATAACATTTTAAGCATGCGACGTTATTGTCAACACCACGTCACGCGTACAAAATTGAGCCATTAAAGATGGCAACAGCCGCTATTGCTGCAAATCAACAACCTACAACTGCATAGATTGCCGTTCCTCACTTCAAGCAAGAGTATACTGACGCCATCACTCTTTAATGGCTCGATTTTATACGCGTGACGTCCATGTTGAGGAAAACGTCGCATACTTAAGCTCTTTAATTGGAAATGCTTCGGACGATAACAAGTATTTTACTACTAAATAGTAAATGGTAGTAACTCGCAGCACTTCACTTTTGATAAAAACTTCTAGTTACAAAAATAGCCCTAATATATGCAAACGAAACAGACAATGAAAATAATGTATCGATCTTTACAGTTGTAACAAGTTGTATGTCATTGAGTTTCTTGGAGCATATAGAGAAATCTTTAAAACTTGTAGATATTAAAGACTTATTAGCCGAGTGCGAGGTCTGTACGGGAAAGTATTTGCCTGAGGTTTTCGTACAGACCGAGCGACGAAGGAGCGAGGTTTGTGTGATAAAACCGAAGACAAATACTTTCCAGTACAGACCGAGCAAACGAGGTGAATCAGGACTTTATTATATGGCTATTGGTTCATTTGATTTTGTTTCGAGCGTAACGTTGTTTTCGTCTTCAGAATATGCTGTTTACCTTACCGTTAACTTTTTCGTGTCGCTTCTTGGCCTTCTTGTTTACGTCAGTTCGGCTTTCATTTGTGACGTGTTTTTATATAAACAGCTTTAAAGAAAACCAGCAGTAATGCTCCAAGACATTTTATTGTTCAGAATATTTGAATAAAAGATACCCAGTTCTCTTATTTCAATTCAAGTCAACTCAGGAATTTTCCCGCCAAAACTTACGGGGCCAAGAAAAAAGCGAATTGACCGGTCGGTCAATATTGTAAAATCCCGACCTCTCGGGAACCAATCAGCGTGCGTTGTTTTGCGTACGGACCGGAAATCAAACCCAGCCATATAATAAAATTATTTTTTTTTGAAACTAAAGGGTTCTTGCATGCTCTTGCATGATATTTGTCCAAGAAATAAATATACATGTTAATGACTGGTGGCCGACAGTCCCCTTCCCCCCAGCCCCTATAAGGGACTGTGGCACAGTCTAAGTACGTATCGGACTTCGAACAAGTTCGAGTCTGTCTTAGGAAATGGAATAACTTTGCAGTTAATTGGATGAAATTTGAACAATAGGATTGAGAATGAATTTTATTAATATGGGCGACATTTGGGCTGACCAGGAAGGAAGAAGGGAATGGAGGAAGGGAGGAAAGGGGGAAGAAGGTCAAGACGGAATGAAGGAAGGGAGGATGGAAGAAAGGGAGCGAGGGAGGAAGGAAGCAAGGAGGGAGGGAGGGAGGGAGGGAGGGAGGGAGGGAGGGAGGGAGGGAGGGAGGGAGGGAGGGAGGGAGGGAGGGAGGGAGCGTTAGGAGTAGGGAGGTAAAGCGGGAACATAGGAAGGAAGGAACCAAGCAAGTAAGGAGATAGAGTCCGAAGGAAGGACGGGAGAAAGGTTGCAAGGCAGGAAGGAAGAAAGAAAGAAAGGGAGTGAGAAGAGGGAAGGACGAGAGGGAGGGAGAAAGGAATGAAGGCAACAAGGAAGGGAAGGAGGGAGGAAGGAAGGAAGGAAGGAACACCGCTGCCAAACGGTTGAGCATGCGTGAATTCGCTAGAGTAAACATTGCAAGAGAAGTGGGAACTAAGCAAGACTCGACTATTCATTTGTGTTTAAAAAAAGGGTAAAGAAAATTACGAAGGGGTAAATTCAGAATATGTCACAATATTGACAAAGAAGCCATGTACAAATTACCTACCTTAACGTTTCGGTAGTATGCTTGTAATTTTAACTTTTGTGTCGGACTCTCGGACCACTCTAAATATTTCAGTGTTTTCCCGCTCTTTTTTGAGGACGAGCTTGGACGTCGCGCATGCACTAAACGTTTGGCAGCGGTGTTGCACCGACCATTACACCGACCTGGATAGACTTAGTATGACTTCACTTACACTATATAGCGTAGTGGATTACTTTTCGTATCGGATAGGGGTATTCAACACATTCCCTAGTTAGAAACTTTGAGGCCTAGAGCTGAATCTCAAATTGCAAAGCCGGCCTGGCACTTTTGCTTTGATTATAATCGGTCAGTTTGTAATAAAGACTTGCGTATATATTAATAGCAGAGACAAAATAGAAACAGATTGTGTGTTCTACTCAGCGTGCTTGATCAGTGATACACTGATACCATATTCATCATCGAAGGATTGAGATGTATCAGGTTCAGAATCGCATTTTGATCATCTTTTAATGGTTCAAAAAGATCATCAAAGCTTTCCTTTATCACTACTCCAACTTTAACCTTAAACAGTGGAGTTAAAAATAATAACGCCAAAATATGCCAAAAATTTCACTCTACTTCTTCGTCGTCTTCTTCTTCTTCTCTGCCTTAATCTCTAGTGTCTTCTGCATCTTCTTTCTCCAAGCCCAACTGTCTCATGTCTCTTTCCACTCCATCTCATTCTCTCCATCTAATTCTCTGTCTCCCCTCGATCTCTTTCCCTCCGCCTGTTTTTCCAGCGCCACTCTCATCGGGTTGTCTACCTTCAACCTGAGTATCTGGCCATACCATCTCAGGCGAGCCTCTCTCAATTTCTCCGCGATCGACACCACTCCAGCTTCTGCTCTGATCTCTTCGTTCCTCCTTCTCTCTCTTAAAGGTAAGGGGGAGTTAAAATAACTCCCTGAAAACGATTTACTACCCCGAAGGAGATAATCTAACTCAAAATATGCCAATAATTTTACTTCCCCAAAATGAAGTAAACGAGGAGTTATTAAAATTACTCCCTGAAAATAGTTTACTCCCACGAAAAAGTTAATTTAACTCCTGAAATGGAGTCAAAATATGCCAATAATTTTAACTCTCCTAAATGGAATAAATGGGGCAGGAGTTAAAATTACTCCAAGAAAATAATTTTCTTCACCAAAAACGTTATTTAAACTCCTTAAAGTGCCTATGAAGCGAAAATTATCATTGTCTTAATGAAAGAACCCTTAAAACTACAACGTAACATCTTTTGCAGGGCTTCGTTTCCGTGCTTCGTTGTTGAGATATTTCAGTTCCTTTGATATGCAAATTAAACACTTTGACACCACACGTACGTGTATAATGAGTTATCGGAGAAAGTTCTATATCTTTGCTATTATCAAACGAAATCACTTCGAAGGCGATCCTGTTCGTCTATTTCGCATACAGCATTAGACATACAGATTTTTAATTGATTTCGTTTGATAATAGCAAAGACACCGAACCTTCTCTGATAACTCATTATACACGTGTGACGTCAAAGTGTTTAATTTGCATATCAAAAAAATTGAAATATCTCAACAACGAGGGACAGAAACGAAGATCTGAAAAAGATGTTACTTTGTCGTTTTGAGAGTTCTTTCATTTAAGACAATAACAATTTTCGCTTCATAGGCACTATAAACGGATTTAAGATATGGCAATAATTTTATGGAGTAAATGAGGAGTTAAAACTCCCTGAAAATAATTTCCTTCCCCAAAGGAGTTATTTTAACTGCTGAAATGGAGTTGAAATATGCCAATAATTTTACTTCCCAAAAATGGAGTAAATGAGGAGTTATAATTACTCCCTGAAAATAATTTACTTCCCCAAAGGAGTTATTTTAACTCCTGAAATAGAGTTAATGCCAATAATTTTAACTGTAGCTAAATAGAGTTTTGGGGAATTAGGATTACTCCCAGAAAATAACAGGCATGCATAGGCTTCCTAGAACTGACCACATGTAAAGGACATGAATTAAATAATTAATTAGCGCTTGAAAAGCAGTCTAAAGGATCTCTTGAAAGTAGACTACATAATAAAGGTTAGATATACTGCCGAAACAGAGAACGTAGGAGTCTAACGTTTCCAGCGAAGGCCCTTCGTCAGAGAGAAACGTTTTTTTCACTTTTCTCTCTGACGAAGGCCTTCGCTCGAAACGTTAGACTCCTACGTTCTCTGTTTGTTGTTTCTACACTGCCTACGCAGCACGCTACTTTTATTACACTACATATATATATATATATATATATATATATATATATATATATATATATATATATATAACATAGTTACTTCGTTATGGTTTGTGAAGTATTGCGAGTATTTTGCAGTTTTAATGTGATTTTAGGCCTGTCATACACACCGAAATTTAAGCGGGCGGGATCTGAGCCACGCGATTAATTTGCACCATTCAAGGAGATGGTTAAACTGCGCACGATCAGTTAATCGCGTTTAACTTGGCAGTGTAAACCCAACGGGATTGAAAAACGCTTGCTATTAATACGTTGTTATTAATACGATAAAATGCATGTTCTTGCCCTGCTGTAGAAGCTTCCATCTCGCTATTCTTTGTTTCCTTTGTTTCTTTCTTTCTTTCTCTTGCTATTACTCTTTCTCGTGTACCGAAGTCTTCCGTTCCGTTCCGTTCGAAGTCTTCCGAAGTTCCGTTCCGTTGTTCTTTGACGCACGTTACCAATACGAAGCTTCCAAGACCTGTAACTCGTCCATGTTGAATATAATGGTGTACGTGTTTTAGTAAGGGATTATTCTATAAGCTTAAATGACCGTTTAAGTTAAGCGTGCTTAAATTTTGGCCATGTAAAGTAAACAGCCCTTTTATGTCGATTAATATAGCCTATAATTGGAAAAAATGACAAAAAGTCCTTTATTCTTATTATAAGTCGACGCGTTCGTTGGCTGATGGCCGTATTAAAATCATGTTTATTTGCATTTATTTTGTACTTGAATAACAAACGCACCGCGGCGTGCTATTCCGTGCCCAGACCAGAACACTAGTAGATATCAATGCTATAAGATTACATACAACTAAACAACGACGGTCGACATGGGGGCACACTTGTCCAAAGACAAAAACGGTGAGTTCGCCGACGAAATCGCTTTTCTCGAGAAAGCAGTTGCTGTTGAAGAAACGAAGAGAGACGTTCTCAAGAATTTGGACTGTTTTGTGCTAGACAACTCAATCAGAGAAAGCACTGTCGGTCAGCTTCGTGGGCATACGATCGACAATAAATGGATCATCTACAATACAGTGAAGAGATGCGGCTTCAAGCACATCATTGTGGCCTCCTTCTCGCACATGACGCGTGTCGACGATGAATTCGTGCAAGAATTACGCAACAAAGGAGAAGATATGTCAACTCTTTATTCCTTTACGGAGATCACTGAGGGAGTAACGAATGGCGTTCTTGATACTGAAACCATTCCGGCTGCCTTGGGAAAGATGAAGAAATTTGGCCTCCCCAATGCCATCATCGAGATTGATCTCGCAGACAGCAACGTTGACTGGGAACGCAAGTTCCCCGTTGAGAAACTCTGCCAGCTTCTTCTCAAGCGGATCGTCTGGATACATGAGAACTTAGCTAAGGATGGATTCGTGCTGGTAAACTTTCGTGACTTCCCCACGGCTATGTTGAAGAAACCACAACGTGTTCTCAAGGTATTGAAGTACCTTGCTACCTTACCAGAAGACAAGCGACCGTTTGGGATCATTTACGAAGATGCTTCTGGAAAAACTCTTCCAGGAGTGTTGGAAATATGGACGGCGACCTTTCGAAAGGTTATGAATGAAAACGGCTGGAAATCGGGCAAGCTGTTGGTCCATGTTCATGAAAAGTGGGGTCTGGCAAACGCGACACAGCTGCGGTGTCTCAGAAACGGAGCCAATGGGATCTGGGGCAGTATTTGCGAGGAGGGGGCAGTGATGGAGCACGCTTGTTCCAGTGTAACTTTGATGAATCTGGTTCGTATGGGAAACAAAGCTGTCCTGGATCACTACAACTGTTCCGAGCTGAAGAAAGCTGCCCAAGAAGTGACAAGGATCACGACGAACCAAACAGCTTATCCGAAGCAAGTCGTGAAGAAAGTTACTTATATTAGTATTGTAATACTCGTACTTGTCGGGCTAAAACTGGTTAAGATTTAAACGTTCAAAATTGTAAAACATCCCTTTATCGTGGTTCATGTTTTAACAGAATAGTTCATTTGTGGAATGCCTTTTCTTTCTTTCTTTCTTTAGTTTAAACAGTTCAATATCTTGTGTTAGAATCTTCTGTCTGACGTTGTTTGCGAAGTTCATCTTTTGTAGGAGAATGAGTTTTATCATTTGAGCTGAGCAGGAAGGAAGGGAGCAAGAAGGAAAGGAGCTTAGGGAGGAGGGAGGGAAGGAGGTGAAGACGGAAGGAAGGAAGGGAGGAAGGAAGGGAACAAGCAAGGAAGGAGGGAGGAACGGAAAGACGCGAGGAAAGGAAGGAAAGAAGGTGGCTGAGGAAGGAAGAAAGAGGTCGAAAAAAGGAAGGGAGAAGAGGGGGTTAGGAGGAAGAGAAGGACAAAGAGAGGATGGAGGGAAGGACGGGAATTAGAGGAAGGGGGGGGGGGGAGATAGGGGAAGGGGACGACTGAATAAACAAACAAACAAATAACAAACAAACAAACAAACAAACAAACAAACAAACAAACAAACAAACAAACAAACAAACAAACAAACAAACAAACAAACAAACAAACAAACAAACAAACAAACAAACAAACAAACAAACAAACAAACAAACAAACAAACAAACAAACAAACAAACAAACAAACAAACAAACAAACAAACAAACAAACAAACAAACAAACAAACAAACAAACAAACAAACAAACAAACAAACAAACAAAGGACGGAGGAACCGATGGTTGGAAGGATGAATAGAAGGACGAAATGAATGAGTGAATTTTTTGGGAAAGAAGTGTGCGGTACAATATCTCTTGCGCATGCTGTGTGAATGTACGAACTGACCAGAGCCCAATTTGTTTCTACCTTTGTTTCTCTCCAACACTTGTGTTTCAACAAGGCAATGCCACTGACAGTTAGCAAATCTTATCTATGCACTATACATTATACACTATATAAACAAACAAATTATGTCCACTTTAGCTTCGTGTGAACGCTAGTACCCCGAGTTAATGTTCTAGGTAACAATATTGACCGAGCTCAATGTACTACGCATGCTTAACTCCCCCCCTCCCCCCTCCCCCTCCCCTTCGGGTTACCATATCGCTCAGATCAACTTTCTATCCCTACGCCCGGGTTGTCTCATGTGTTTGAACGATTTACTTTTCAAACGTGGAAACGAACTTGCAAATGATAATCCAAAACTTTCAAAAAGTCCCTGGGAACGGAGCACTCACTGTATTCCGTATAAGATGAAGTACTTCTAGTCACGTACAAAACGGCTGATATCGTAGACTCGGATAATTTTTGGCGCGGAAACGCGGTTTACATGGACATCAAAATGGCGATATTAAAGTATATAGCTATGGGGCTGAAGGGAGTTTATTTGATTAAAGTCTTAACCTGTTTTACCTAGCTGAAATGTAGAATTAACTGCTGTTTCTTTGAGCTCTAACCTTGAGTTGTTCAAGAGCAATTGTAGCTGTAAGAAGTCAACAGTTTACCAGTTTTTATCTTCTTCTCTTCTTCTTCTTCTTCTTCTTCTTCTTCTTCTTCTTCTTCTTCTTCTTCTTCTTCTTCTTCTTCTTCTTCTTCTTCTTCTTCTTCTTCTTCTTCTTCTTCTTCTCTGCCTTAATCCCTAGTGGGGTCGGCCGCTCTTATATATTGTCGCCAACGTCTTCTGTCTTCTGCATCTTCCTTTTCCAAGCCCAACTGTCTCATGTCTCTTTCCACTCCCTCTCGATCTCTTTCCCTCCACCTGTTTTTCCAGCGCCACTCTCGCCGGGTTGTCTACCTTCATCCTGAGTATGTGGCCATACCATCTCAGGCGAGCCTCTCACTTTCTCCGCGATCGACACCACTCCAGCTTCTGCTCTGATATCTTCGTTCCTCTAAATTCCTTTAAATGTACTTTATGATAAGATAAAAAAAGACTGACGATTTTTCATCATAGTGACACTGAAGATACTCTACTAAAATAGAGTAAAGGGGGAGTTAAAATAACTCCCTGAAAACGATTTACTTCCCCGAAGGAGATAATTTAACTCAAAATATGGCAATAATTTTACTTCCCCAAACTGAAGTAAATGAGGAGTTATTAAAATTACTCCCTGAAAATAATTTACTCCCACGAAAAAGTTAATTTAACTCCAGAAATGAAGTCAAAATATGCCAATAATTTTAACTCTCCTAAATGGAGTAAATGGGGTCGGAGTTAAAATTACTCCATGAAAATAATTTACTTCACCAAAAACGTTATTTAAACTCCTTAAACGGATTTAACATATGCCAATAATTTTATGAAGTAAATGAGGAGTTAAAAGTACTCCCTGAAAATAATTTACTTCCCCGAAGAAGTTATTTTAACCCCAGCTGAAATGGAGTTGAAACATGCCAATAATTATAATTTTACTTCCCCAAAATGGAGTAAATGAGGAGTTATAATTACTCCCTGAAAATAATTTACTACCCCAAAGGAGTTATTTTAACTCTGAAATGGAGTTGAAATATGCCAATAATTTTAACTGCAGCTAAATAGAGCTTTGGGGAATTAGGATTACTCCCAGAAAATAACAGGCAAGCATGGGCTTCCTAGAACTGACCACATAAGAAGCTTCCATCTCGCTATTCTTTGTTCCTTTGTTTCTTTCTTTCTTTTAGCTATTACTCTTTCTCGTGTACCGATGTCTTCCGTTGTTCTTTGACGCACGCTACCCATACGAAGTTTCCAAAACCAAAAACATAGCTCGTCGGCCATGTTGAATAATGGTGTACATGTTTTAGTAAGGATTATTCTATAAGCTTAAATGACCGTGTAAACGCACCAAGGTGGCGCATTTTAAGCACGCTTAACTTAAGCGTGCTTAAATGTTGGCGGTGTAAAGTAAACAGCCCTTTTATGTCGATTAATATAGCCCATAATTGACAAAAATGACAAAAGTCCTTTATTCTTATCATGAAGTCGCCGTTGGCTGATGCCGTATTCAAATCATGTTTATTTGCATTTATTTTGTGCTTGAATATAACAAACGCACCGTGGGGTGCTATTCCGTGCCTAGACCAGAACACTAGTAGATATATCAGTGCTACGACATGGGGGCATGCTTGGCCAAAGACAAAAACGGTGAGTTCGCGGACGAAATCTCTTTTCTCAAGAAAGCAGTTGCTGTTGAAGAAACGAAGAGAGACGTTCTCAAGGATTTGGACTGTTTTGTGTTGGACAACTCAATCAGAGAAAGCACTGTCGGTCAGCTTCGTGAGCATACGATCGACAATAAATGGATCATCTACAATACAGTGAAGAGATGCGGCTTCAAGCACATCATTGTCGCCTCCTTCTCGCACATGACCCGTGTCGACGATGAATTCGTGCAAGAATTACGCGACAAAGGAGAAGATATGTCAAATCTTTATTCCTTTACGGAGATCACTGAGGGAATAACGAATGGCGTTCTTGATACTGAGACCATTCCGGTTGCCTTGGCAAAGATGAAGAAATTTGGCCTCCCCAACGCCATCATCGAGATTGATCTCGCAGACAGCAACGTTGACTGGGAAAGCAAGTTCCCCGTTGAGAAACTCTGCCAGCTTCTTCTCAAGCGGATCGTCTGGATACAGGAGAATTTAGCTAAGGATGGATTCGTGCTGGTAAACTTTCGTGACTTGCCCATGGCTATGTTGAAGAAACCACAACGTGTTCTCAAGGTATTGAAGTACCTTGCTACCTTACCAGAAGACACGCGACCGTTTGGGATCATTTACGAAGATGCTTCTGGCAAAACTCTTCCAGGTGTGTTGGAAATCTGGACGGCGACCTTTCGAAAGGTTATGAATGAAAACGGCTGGAAATCGGGCAAGCTATTGGTCCATGTTCATGAAAAGTGGGGTCTGGCAAACGCAACACAGCTGCGGTGTCTCAGAAACGGAGCCAATGGGATCTGGGGCAGTATTTGCGAGGAGGGGGCAGTGATGGAGCACACTTGTTCCAGTGTGACTTTGATGAATCTGGTCCGTATGGGAAACAAAACTGTCCTGGATCACTACAACTGTTCCAAGCTGAAGAAAGCTGCGCAAGAAGTGACAAGAATCACGACGAACCAAGCCGCTCATCCGAAGCAAGTTGTGAAGAAAGTTACTTATATTAGTATTGTAATACTCGTACTTGCTGGGTTAAAACTGGTTAAGATTTATAGTCCGTTTCAGCTTGCTTTTGAAATCCGACACGTATAATTGAAATGAACATTATGAACTACGTTGCAATGTTCCGAACTACGTTGCGAGGTAGATACAAATTTAAGTCGGCAATTTGTTTCTGCTTAACCAAATATCTATTATTATATTCTATACAACAAATAATCTTCTTCTCCGTGATTTTACCAAAGGAATTCAATTCAAAGCTTATTAAATCCGAACTTCACGACAAACTTCACAACAAACTTCGCGAACTTCCGTACCAAGTTCCCAACCTTCCAACGAATGTTGACAAACGAATTTCAAAAGCAAGCTGAAACTGCTGACAATAAACGTTCAAAATTGTAAAACATCACTTTATCGTGGTTCATGTTTTAACAGAATAGTTCATTTGTGGAATATTATTGCTTTTTTCTTTCTTTCTTTCTTTCTTTCTTTCTTTCTTTCTTTCTTTCTTTCTTTCTTTCTTTCTTTCTTTCTTTCTTTCTTTCTTTCTTTCTTTCTTTCTTTCTTTCTTTCTTTCTTTCTTTCTTTCTTTCTTTCTTTCTTTCTTTCTTTCTTTCTTTCTTTCTTTCTTTCTTTCTTTCTTTCTTTCTTTCTTTCTTTCTTTCTTTCTTTCTTTCTTTCTTTCTTTCTTTCTTTCTTTCTTTCTTTCTTTCTTTCTTTCTTTCTTTCTTTCTTTCTTTCTTTCTTTCTTTCTTTCTTTCTTTCTTTCTTTCTTTCTTTCTTTCTTTCTTTCTTTCTTTCTTTTTAAACAGTTCAATATTTTGTGGTAGGATCTTCTGTCTGACGTAGTTTGCGAAGTTCGGACTTGACATTTGGGCTGACTAGGAAGGAAGGGGAGAAAGAAGGAAAGGAGCTTAGGGAGGAGGGAGGAAAGGAGGTGAAGACGGTAGGAAGAGAGGAAGGAAGGGGGCAAGCAAGGAAGGAGGGAGGGAGGAACGGAAAGACGGGAGGAAAGGAAGGAAAGAAGGTGGAGGAAGGAAGAAAGAGGCCAAAGAAAGGAAAGGAAAGGAGAGGAGGGTGGGTAGGAGGAAGAGAAGGAGGAAGAGAGGATGGAGGGAATTAGGACGGGAATTAGAAGAAAGGGGGGAGGTAGGAGAAGGGGGGAGATAGGGGAAGGGGACGAGTGAATAAACAAACAAACAAACAAACAAACAAACAAACAAACAAACAAACAAACAAACAAACAAACAAACAAACAAACAAACAAACAAACAAACAAACAAACAAACAAACAAACAAACAAACAAACAAACAAACAAACAAACAAACAAACAAACAAACAAACAAACAAACAAACAAACAAACAAACAAACAAACAAACAAACAAACAAACAAAAAAAAAAAAACACACAACACAACACAACACAACACAAACAAACACAAACAAACAGAAACAAAGAAAGAAAGAAAGGACGGAGGAATTCGAAGGATGAAAAGAAGGACGAAATGAATGAGTGAATTTTTTGGGAAAGAAGTGTGCGGTACAATATCGCTTGCGCATGCTGTGTGAATGTACGAACTGACCAGAGCCCAATTTGTTTCTACCTTTGTTTCTCTCCAACACTTGTGTTTCAACAAGGCAATGCCACTGACAGTTAACAAATCTTATCTATACACTATACATTGTACACTATATAAACAAACAAATTATGTCCACTTCAGCTTCGTGTGAACGCTAGTACCCCGAGTTAATGTTCTAGGTAACAATATTGACCGAGCCCCTTCCCCCACCCTTCCCTAGCCTTCGGGTTACCATATCGCTCAGATCAACTTTCTATCCCTACGCCCGGGTTGTCTCATGTGTTTGAACGGTTTACTTTTCAAACATGGAAACGAACTTGCAAATGATAATCCAAAAACTTTCAAAAAGTCCCTTGGGAACGGAGCATTCACTGTATTCCGTATAAGATGAAGTACTTCTAGTCACGTACAAAACCGCTGATATCGTAGACTCGAATAATTTTTGGCGCGGAAATTACATTGGACATCAAAATGGCGATATTAAAGTAAATAGCTATGGTGCTGAAGGGAGTTTATTTTATTAAACTTAACCTGTTTTACCTTACTGAAATGTAGAATTAACTGCTGGTTCTTTGAGCTCTAACCTTGAGCTGTTGAAGAACAATTGTAGCTGTAAGAACAGTTTACCATCTATTTCAGCACCCGTTCAAGCGATTTTAAAAATCATGGAGTCAGTTGACGAAGGAAGTAATGTTACGGTGGATTTAATTGCTGAGAAAAAAGTAAGGAGAATATTGAAATATATTTTAATAGTCTAACGAACCTTTTGTTAAGAAATAGATTTGCCAAAGCATTATGGAAGTCAAACCAATTTAATTAAGCTTAAATTTGCTTTTGGTACTTGGAGTTTGTAATGGTAATGGTAATGCTAGTTCTTGTTCATGTACAAACTGTCATTAGGCGTTAAATCTCAGAAAAGTTTGAGCTAGTCCTGTTTAGAGCTCGGAGTTTTCTTCTGATATTTAACACCTAACAGCTTGTACAGGAAGAACTAACAAAACAGTGGCTATATAATTAACCCATTCCTGTCTAGGATGTCTGAGGTTTGTCTTGCATTAGACAGAGTAATACAATAAAGGGGCTGTTTTGGCTGACTCAGGCAGGAATGGCTTAAAGTGCCTATGAAGCGAAAATTATTATTGTCTTAATTGAAAGAACTCTTAAAACTACAATGTTACATCTTTTGCAGATCTTCGTTTCTGTGCTTCGTTGTTGAGATATTTCAGTTTCTTTGATATGCAAATTAAACACTTTGACATCACACGTGTATCATGAGTTATTGGAGAAAGTTCTATATCTTTGCTATTATCAAATGAAATCACTTCAAAGCTGATCCTGTGCATCTATTTCGCATACAGCATTAGACATACAGATTTTTAATTGATTTTGTTTGATCGTAGCAAAGATACCGAACCTTCTCTGATAACTCATACACGTGTGATGTCAAAGTGTTTAATTTGCATATCAAAAAAAATTGAAATATCTCAACAACGAGGCATGGAAATGAAGATCTGCAAAAGATATTACTTTGTCATTTTGAGAGTTCTTTCATTTAAGACACTAATAATTTTTGCTTCATAGGCACTTTAAGGAAAAAGTATCATACAGTAGATATAGAAGGAAATACCGACAAGGTTAGGATTAGAGTTTTGTGGGAATAGGCTTAGGATAAATATGTCATAAATATTAAGGGGAAAATCGCTTAAAAAATCTCGTGCGCTTTACCAAAAAATCCTTAAAAATCTCAATCCTTAAAAATCTATAAAATCCTTGAAAAATCAGTGAAATCCCTAGAAAATCCATAAAATCCTTGGAAAATCACTAATATCTTTGGACAATTCGTACGTTTCATTAAAAATCCATAAATCTTTGGAAAATTAATAATTACTTTCAAGAAAATCCCTCAAAGTAAAAAAAAAAACAATGAGAAAATTCAAGGATTTTTAAAAATCCCAAAATGTTGTACACTTTTTAGAGCAATTGCCCCACTACATGAATTAGGCCTACTGTCATGCTTGCTCTGGCAGCAATAAATTGTAGTTACTGTATGGCCATAACATTACACAGCAGTTCAGATTTAGGCCGGCAAACGGTGAATTTCACCAGCGGATTTTGTAGCAAATTCACCATGTCTCCATCGTATTTCGCTGTCGCTGGATAAATAAATAATCCATGAATGAATTTCCCAACACGTGTTTTGAAACCCGTTTTGTGATCAATTATGCTTGTCTTGTTATTTAGACAAAAAATAACATTGGTGTGTCCCAAACTGCAAGCATAATGAGTTACTTTCAACGAGCACATTTACCAGAAACTAGTAAGTGCAAATCAAAGAAGCCTAACAGTCGTACAACAGAAAGCCCTGCTTCACCTTTAAAGAAATGTTCATTGGGGGAAAGTACATTAGATAAATTGCAATCCAATTGTGGGCATGAACATGATCCACATTTCCAAAAGATTGGCAGCTGTAACAATGATGGAAGTTATGGTTCGTGTTCTGATGGGTGTTCCCATGCTGGTGGTGTTCCTGTGGCATTACGTGTAGAAAATAAGATGAAGGTGTGTGCAGGTGAGGATCACAAGGATGATAAAAGTGACTGTTGTGGTGATATTGCCAACTGTTGTGTTGTTTATGACAGTACAAGAAATGTTCTTCACAGCAGTTGTAGTGAATGTAAGCATGTCAATGGAGATCATGGTGATGGTTGCCATGGTGATGGTTG
This sequence comes from Corallium rubrum, assembly GCA_964035015.1. Lineage (NCBI taxonomy): Eukaryota > Metazoa > Cnidaria > Anthozoa > Scleralcyonacea > Coralliidae > Corallium > Corallium rubrum. Next base: position 9,434,034 of record OZ036011.1, read on the forward strand.
CCATGGTGATGGTTGCCATGGTGATGGTTGTCATGGTGGTTGTCATGATAACACCATCAAAGATGCTCATTGTCATGGTGATGATACCGTCAAATATACTGGTTGTCATGGTGATGATACCATCAAAGATGCTGGTTCTGATTGTCATGGTTATGATACCATCAAAGATGCTGGTTGCCATGATAATGATAGCATCAAAGATACTGGTTCAGGTTGTCATGGTGATGATACCATCAAAGATGCTGGTTGCCATGGTAATGATACTGTTGAGGACAGTGGTGATATTAATGTTGATAGTAGTGGTGGTAACTGCAATTCTGAAAAAAATAGAAAACGTTCATCACAGCTGAATGCAGGCAAGTCGAAATGGAACTTTACTTGGAAACCCAAAACAAAAAAGGCGAAGAAAACAGAACAATGTCTTCGTGATAGTGATTCTGACTTTGAGGAAGACGAGCGACATGCTGTTGACAGCACAGAATCCCAAGTATCTCACAAACCTAAGGGAAAGAAGAAAAAAGGAACGAAAAAGAGGCAGACAAAGCCGTCCAGTAAGAGAAAAAGTTTATCAGAAGACAATCTTACTAATTCACGACCTTTAGTAAGTGAGGCTGAAAAAAGAAAAGACAGAAATTGTCACTCTGGATCACAGGGTACGAAGACACAAAATGTTAACACCTCATTGGAAAAAGATAGTGACTGTGTTGTGGTGAAGGAGGGTGGAGACAGTTCAGACAGAAAGCAAGACCTTTCTAAAAATCCAGACAAGGAAGATATTGATGGTTGTGATAAAAGTTTAACTGATATTGAAGTAAAACTAAACTGTAGTGTGGTGGTGTGTGAAGACAGTGAAGGCAAGCAAAACCTTTCTAAAAGTCCAGACAAGGAAGATATTGATAATTGTGATGACAGTTTAATAGAAATGAAATCAACTTGCAGTGTGGTGGAGGTTTGTGAAGACAGTTCACAAGACAAGCAAAATCTTTCTAAAAATCCAGACAAGACAAATATTGATGATGGTGGTGACAGTTTAACTGTCATACAATGCGCTGTAGATGACAGTAATGAAGGTCTAGGAGAGATTATGAAAAGTGACAATGGGAAACTTGGAGTAAGTGAGAAAAGCTTTTTTGACGTCCTGATGAAAAATTCCAGAGAGAAGTCTTGCGCGAAAAAGAGTTCACCTGAACTTGTATCTGAGGTAACCGATGAAGAACTGGAAAAGCAATCGAGAAATAAAAAGCAAAAAAGTAAAGACAAAATTGGAAACGTGAAGGACAAAGATGTTGGGACGAAAAGAAGGGATTCTAGAAAGTCTTCACGGAGAAAAAGGGCGAGAAAAAGCAGTGTGAAGAATTCGGAGGAAGATTTGGAATTGGATCGTAATGACGGTGTGACTGTTTGTAAAGTAAACAACGTTGAGAAGCAAGAAGCAAAGGGCAACGATCTTGGTGGTCAAACGTGTTCAGATGGTGATGATGGAGCAACAAGGAAAGGATCTGGGGGAGGATCAGATACAGAGGTAGTGGGCAGAAAAAGTCGCAGAAGATCTGTGAGAAATAAGAAAGAATCTTTGGAAAACTGCATCGTGGTAGAGGAACGTGAAAACAGTCCAGAAGACAAGAAAAAGATTTCTAAAAATCCAGACAAAGAAGATGTTGACGATTGTGACGACAGCTTAATGGAAATGAAAGCAACGTGCAATGTGGTAGAGGAATGTGAGGATAGTCCAGTAGGCAAGCAAAAGCTTTCTAAAAATCCACATGGTTGTGATGACAGTTTAACTGTGGATTACAATACACAAGTTCTAGAAGAAAATATGAAAAGTGACAATGGGAAACTTGGAGTAAGTGAGAAAAGTTTTTTTGATGTCCTGATGAAAAATTCCAGAGAGAAGTCTTGCGCGAAAAACAATTCACCTGAACTTGTATCTGAGGGAACTGATGTAGAACTGGAAAAGAAATCGAGAAGTTCTGGTAAAAAGCAAAAAAATAAAGACAAAATTGAAAACGTGAAGGACAAAGATGTTGGGATGAAAAAAAGGGATTCTAGAAAGTCTTCACAGAGAAAAAGGGCGAGAAAAAGCGGTGTGAAGAATTCGGGGAAGATTTGGAGTTGGATCGTAATGACGGTGTGACTGTTTGTAAAGTAAACAACGTTGACAAGCAAGAAGCAAAGGGCAACGATCTTGGTGGTCAAACGTGTTCAGATGGTGATGATGGAGCAACAAGGAAAGGATCTGAGGGAGCGTCAGATACAGAGGTAGTGAGCAGAAAAAGTCGCAGAAGATATGCGAGAAATAAGAAAGAATCTTCAGAAAACTGCACTATGGTGGAGGAACGTGAAAACAGTCCAGAAGACAAGAAAAAGATTTCTAAAAATCCAGACAAAGAAGATGTTGACGATTGTGACGACAGCTTAATGGAAATGAAAGCAACGTGCAATGTGGTAGAGGAATGTAAGGATAGTCCAGTAGGCAAGCAAAAGCTTTCTAAAAGTCCACATGATTGTGATGACAGTTTAACTGCGGATGACAATACACAAGTTCTAGAAGAAAATATGAAAAGTGACAATGAGAAACTCGGAGTAAGTGAGAAAAGTTTTTTTGACGTCCTGATGAATAATTCTAGAGAGAAGTCTTGCGCGAAAAAGAATTCACCTGAACTTGCATTTGAGGGAACTGATGTAGAATTGGAAAAGCAATCGAAAAGTTCTGGTAAAAAGCAAAAAAATAAAGACAAAATTGGAAACGTGAAGGACAAAGATGTTGGGACGAAAAGAAGGGATTCTAGAAAGTCTTCACGGAGAAAAAGAAAGAGAAAGGCCAGTGTGAATGATTCGGAAGTAGATTTGGAATTGGATCGTAATGACGGTGTGACTGTTTGTAAAGTAAACAACGTTGACAAGCAAGAAGCAAAAGGCAACGATCTTGGTCGTCAAACGTGTTCAGATGGTGATGATGGAGTAACAAGGAAAGGATCCGAGGGAGAGTCAGATACAGAGGTAGTGACCAGAAGTCGCAGAAGATCTGCGAGAAATAAGAAAGGGTCTTCAGAAACGATGTCTAGTTTATCGGAAGGCAATAATGGTATGGTAGAAGGCGTGGATCAATGTGATGTTGGCAATGTTGTGGCTGAAAAACAGAAAAAGCGGAAAAGAAGCCGACGCCTGAAGAATAAAAGGTATTTATTTAAAGATTTATTAAAGTGCGAATGAAGCGAAAATTAAGTCTTAGTCTTATTTGAAAGAACACTTAAAATGATAGAGTAACATCTTTTGCAGTTTTTCGTTTCCTTGCTTCGTTCTTGAGATATTTCAGTTTCTTTGACATGCAAATTAATCATTTTGACGTCATGACGTGCATAATGATTATCGAAAAAGGTTATATATCTTTGATATTGTGAAATATAATTACCTGAAAATCTACATGTTCAGTGTTCTGGGCGAAACACACCCACATGCTTCCTTTGAATTAATTTGGTTTGATAATAGCAAAGATATATAACTTTTTTCAATAGCTCATTATGCACGTCATGACTTCAAAATGTTTGATTTGCGTATCAAACAAACTGAAATATCTCAAGAACGAAGCAAGGAAACGAAAAACTGCAAAAGATGTTACTCTATCATTTTTAAGTGTTCTTTCAAATAAGACTGACATAATTTTCGTTTAAAGATTTATTAAAGATAAAATACAACGTAAATTTGTTTTGGAATACATTACAAAGAGTTTTGCTCTGAATTTTAAACTCAAATCTCAAACTTTCACTGTCGAGTCACTCCGCAAACGGGAACGAAATGGTAATAATTGCCATTATTATTTTGCCAATACCATTTCTAAACTTTCGAAAATAATGTGACGTTCTGTAGAATAATGAAGTCATGTATTGTCATTTTTATTTAGCAAAAACAAAGCAAGCGGAGCTGATGAGAGCTCTGAACCCTCTTCAAGTCATGAACTGGAAGCAAAACTCTCTAGCAGTGACAACAATAAACTTGATGCTGTGAAACAGGAGTGTGTACCAAAGAAAAGTAAGTCAGATCTTAAAGAGCCTATGAAACGAAAATTAAGTTTGTCTTATTTGAAAGAACACTTCAAATGATAGAGTAACATCTTTTGCAGTTTTTCCTTTCCTTGCTTCGTTCTTGAGATATTTCAGTTTGTTTGATACGCAAATTAAACATCTTGACGTCGTAGATGCATAATGAGCTATCGGAGAAGCTTAGATATCTTTTCTTATCTTTACCAAACCAAATTAACTTGAATGAATCCTGTGGATGTGTTTCGCCCACAACACCAAACATGTGGATCTTCAAGTGATTATTATACATTGTATTTGATAATAATAGCAAAGATATATAATAGTGATAATAGCAAAGATAACTTTTTTCACGGTTATCTGACTATTATATTTAATATTTGAAGCTAGTTTAATGACTTCCAAAACGCCCCAGTATTGCTAAAATGATTGTAATGTCAGTATTGAAGTCAATCTTAAGCAACAGTTCTCATTTTTTGGCCGTTGACGTCGTCCTGAAGATATGGCGTTGTATAAAGAAGGAGGACGGTGTTGAGATTATTCTTGGGACTAAAAATTATTCATTTTCATGGCGAGAAATAATGGTCACGCATGCGCGTAATGCATGCCCACTTACAAAAATTTTGACTAGAAACGTTCTGCAAGATTAATAGGACTTACATAGAGGAGGAGTGAAACAATCGTCGTAGCAGTGTCAATTTTTAAATTATTTCAAATGTTTCAATCTGAATCGTATAGTGCAACACATCTGCGATATAAATATCATGAGCGATATGCCACAGATATTAAATCCGTTGCGGTTTTTGATATACTATTTTGAGCACAAGTCTAACATAAGCCAATATGGCGAATACGCAAATTGTACCAACCTTGCTGCTCACGTTATCGAAAATCAAACAGAGGTATACTATTTCCGTACAAGTTTCGATCTGATTCGGCTACTATAAAGATCCGTCTTTTCGAAGATATTCTTCATTTCTAGCCTGTATTTGTCGTTGTTGCGGTTTTCAATCTCAAAGCTTCAGTATTTTCTGATCATCGAATGAAGATTTCATCCAACATTGCATAAATTAGTTGTTCTCTTTTCTTCTGAACCGCGGAACTGTGACGACCGCACGACATAGGTACTAGTTTAATGGGGCTTTAGCTCCGCCTCTCTATGTCCACCATTTCTCGCCATGATTTGTTTGGCAAAAATAATTCTTTTGTTCAGAGGACGTTGTCGTTGAGGTTGACATAGCAGATCTTAAAGTCCCTATTCATGTTCACGCAGTGATGTATCCAGCTTGATCTGGTAGGGGGGATCTCACTTCGCTCGCTCAGCACCCCTTCCCCTCCCCCAGGCCTGCGGTGTGGGGCGTGACCGAGGCAGGGTGGAGCACCGTTGAGGGAGCTACGGCAGGGGTCTGGGGACACAGCCCCCTGGGTCCAGGGGCCGAGCTGGTGGTGGGGCTGTGGGGTTAAGGGGGTGAAGCCTACCAGAAAAATTTTTTTATACCTATTAATACCTATATATCATATGATAGCTAATATATGAATCATATATCTATGAATCATATGATAGCATGATGTTTACACGGACATTGAATGAATGCGTCCTTTAATGTACTTGGATTTGACAAGGCAATTGGCACCCCTCCTGCACCCCCTTGGCCAAGACCAGGGGGTGCGCACCCCCCTGTAAATCCATCACCGTTCACGTACTACTCTTAACGTCATTTTAACTGATTTTTGTCCAGCAACAGGACCTATTGCACCGATTTTTCTTCCCGGCGCCTGGCGGAGAGCCAAACAAAACGTTGAACAGGCAAAACTACTAGATGCCGCCATCGACGTTGATGAAATCAACGAAGATCCAATTTTGAGCAGCAGCTCTCAAGACTACACTAGTGCAACTTTCAAAACCAACGTCTTCGAGTCCACATCAAACAACTTT